>NW_026844077.1:2841902-2991931 GCF_029531705.1 Pantherophis guttatus | reverse complement strand
CTCCTCCTCCTCCTCCTCCTCCTCCTCCTCCTCCTCCTCCTCCTCCTATCTGCAGATCCCACCAAGGACCCCACAGTTCAAACCTGAACTGGCAAGTATTCTCTTCTATTGCGATAAGCATTATTTTTTAATAAAACAATTGTTACAGGTTAGCCGCGTGAAAATACTTTGCCTAGCTTTTGACAGGGTGGCTTCGATGACCGCCGACGCATCCAGTTGGGTTTTGCACAAGTCTGGGGTGAACCTTGTAATGGAGTGTCTGCTGGAGCGAGGTCCAGATGTTGGGAGGTTGACCTAACAGCCTTGGAGCTCAGCTTGGTTGTTGGGTGAACGTGGGTTGGCCTTTGTGCCCACAACAAAGAGAACCAGCTTTCGTCTTCTCACTTCTGCAGCCCAACATGCCAGCATGTTCCACAGCACATGGAGGAGGTCCCATGTCTCCTCCCGGCCGGAGCAGCTGCTTCTCTTTCTGCCTTGAGTTTTGCCACTCTCCAAAAACAGGTGCTCCAGAAGGAGGGTGTGAAACCCATCGTGCCTTGAGTGTAAGATGTTTGTCTAGAATCGAGGCCCCTTTGATCTCCGAACAGGGTGTGCTTGTGTGTTTGTGTCTGCATGCAATCCACAACAACCTCTTGGGGAGTTTCGATGGCCTTTGAACATAAGTTGATGTTCTCCAAGAACATTCTTCCTCCACCTTCCTGGTCATGGATCTGCTGGTGTTAAAAGCGTTGAGGGTCTCTCGGGAAGGTCTTCCATCAACTGCCAGAGATGGAGTCCTTGTTTCCCATCCAGATCTGAGTTTTATTTATTTTTTCTTCCTTCGCCCTCATATGCCTGTGTTCAGGGAGGGATGAAGAAGCCTGAGGTTTGATTTTGAATTTTTAAATTTTATTTTACAGTTTATTTGTACATTTTCATTTCACATACATAAGCGCTTTGTGAAGAGTAACGTATTGTCTGGATCAATTGCTTACATAATAATGCTTTCCCAGTTCCTAATTTCTACTTCTGTTATCCAACCATTTATAAAACGAATCCCATGAAAGTATTCTGTATCTTCCTTCTCTTTTATCTTTAATGTCAATCTATCCATCTCTGCGCAATCTAACATTGTTTTAATTACATTCTTCTTCTCTCGGCATTTCCTCATTTTTCCAATACTGTACAAATACAATTCTTGCTGCCATCAAAACATGCAATATTAAATACAAATTCCTCATTTTCTGAATACTTTTTTTGAATATTTTGAAAGAAAATTTTATTTTGAAGTTTTGAATACACGTTGTAGGCAAAAAAAAAAAAAATGTTGGTCTATGGCACCCCAAGATCAGGAGTCTGGTAGCCCCTTTTCCAAGTAAGAAATGTGATTCATACATCTTTTAATCACATTTCTTACTCTGAAAAGCAGCTGCTAAACTCTTTCTCAAATTCTAGAAAGGTTTGAAATTTAAGCTGAAATCTTTTCCAAAGTGTAAAAATGGTCAATAAATCCACTTCCGTTCGTGTTTTTTTTTTTAAAGTTCAAATTGTTCCCTGGTATTTTAGCTATATTTTTTTTTAAAAAAAAATGCTGTTCTAGATTTCCTAGCAAAATTGGCAAACTGTTTTGCTCTGCCCAAAATGCATTTATCCAGCAAGCAGTTATTTTCATAAATCAAATACTGTTGTATGTTATCAATTAAATACGGTAAAGCACAGTAAATTAAATACAGTAAAAACCTATTACGTAGCGTTTCCTATCAAATAGCATCCAGTGCTAAAACCAAATGAACTTGAAATAATATGGAGATTCCAATATTAGTGATGATTTATTTATTTTTTTTTGATAATCTGAACACTTAAAAGAAAATATGAGAAGCTAATTGGAGCAACTATATTTTTATAATTGAAATGCTTATTTTTATTTCCATCTTTCAGGTAACAGAATTTCACTTTTAATGTGTGCCAGCATGCCCACAGTAACAAATTACAATAAAGATTATCTTATCTACTCTTTATCATATAATACACATATTTTCCTATATCTCTGTGTTTTGTGCCTTCACAGAAATTCACTGGTGAGCTTTGTATTTAAAATTTATGCTCAATAAATCACTGTAATAGTTATTCTAAGGTCTTTTGGTTCTGCTTTCAAATTGCTTATATTTATTTATTTATTTATTTATTCAATTTAAATTTATGCCCCCATCTCTCTATTAAGCAACTCTGATTGGCTTATAATATCATTAATAACCATCTGGACAATTAAAAAGTTAAAAATATTAAAGTATTAGTTAACAAACTAGATAAAAGGAGCAATGTTAAACAGGGTCGAGATGGAAGCTGATGTATATGATTTTGGAGGGGGGAAAGGTTTTTTGTTTAAAAAGGAATTGTTAATTACTAAAAGAGTTTATTGTGTAATTTGGCTGAAGGTGTTGATAAACTATTAGTACAATTTTTGAAAGTTTCCCTAATTTTAGAGATTGCAATAAAACATTATAAGCACAAAGAAAGGATAGATGCCAACACAATATGTACTTCATTGCCAAACTGTGCTGGACCAAAATCAGGTGAATTTGAATTAAAAATGTTTTTTTTGGTCTTGTATACCGGTAATTTGAAATACATTTGTGCCCCGTTTTGATTTTGTACATAGTCGATCAAGCTTTTGGGATGGCCAGCTGTTTTTCGATTTCAGTGAGAAATGAGGGGGATATTCTGATGAATGCCAACTCTTTGTTTTATGGCGATTCTGTTTTTTTTTTTCTATTGAACATCATTCGATGAATTGCAGACTTACATTAGGAGCAAAAAATGGATTTTAATCGCGATGCATCGGGCCACTATTCAGCCTTGCTAGATAGAACCCTGAGCGGGTGTAGGATTAATACGTTATTTTTTTTTTTATAATATTTGATTTATATGCCGCCCTTCTCCGGAGACTCAGGGCGGCTTACAATGTGCTAAGCAATATTTGCTTAGCTATTATTATTTGCAGCTAAGTTATTATTTGCAGCTTCCAGATAATAAACGGCCACCTTTAAAAATCAAGAAGATGTTTTAGCAAAAGATGGAGAGCACCACCCCACCCACTCCTTCATACAGGTTGTCCTCAATTTACGACCACAATCGAGGCCAAAAATTTCTGTCGCTAAGCAAGGCAGTTGTTAAGTCACTCCCGATTTCGAATGGTCACTAAATGAATGGTTATAAATAAGTCAAGGACTATCTGTATGTCCTCTTTAGGAAATGTTGCCAGCTGCCTCTTAGTGATATTTTTTTAAAAAAAAAAATAGTTGAACTAGGAATGGCTTGTCTACAAATGCGATCTCCTTTTCGATATCGACTCCCTGGTGCCAAATCTTGCCGTTTTCTTTCTCGGGGAAAGGAAAGGGTCAAGTCAAGTCACGTGATTTTGGCCACTTTTATCCCCTTGGCAAGAGAAGCTCTTCAGCCCAACGCTGTTTGCCAAATGATGCTCCTCAAGGATGGAGAATTCCCGTTTCACCCCAACAGATGTGGGCGGGTGCAAGGATGACATCTCGGCCCCTCTGCTCATATCGTTTTGGAGGGGGGGTTTCCTCTCCCCATTTTTCAGCTGACGGTGAAAAGGGCTGGTTTATTTTTTGGCAGGAACCGTCCTTGGCTTGACTCACTCTCTGCTACTGGTGCCAAGAAAATATCTCTCTCTATCTACTTCCCTCCCTCTCATCTCTCATCACTCATCTCTATCATCTATCTATCTATCATCCATCCATCTCTATCATCCATCTCTTTCTTTCTTTCTTTCTTCTTTTTCTTTCTTTCTTTCTTTCTTTCTTTCTTCCTTCCTTCCTTTCTTCCTTCCTTCTTCCTCCTTCCTTCCTTCTTTCTTTCTTTCTTTCTTTCTTTTTTTTCTTTCTTTTTCTTTCTTTCTTTCCTTCCTTCTTTCTTATTTCTATATCTACCTACCTACCTCTCATCTCTTCACTATCATCTATCTATCCATCCATCCATCTCTATTATCAATCTCTTTCTTTTTCTTTCTTTCTATACCTACCTACCTACTTACTTATCTCTCATCTCTCATCATTCATCTCTATCATCTATCTATCCATCCGTCCATCTCTATTATCAATCTCTTTCTTTTTTCTTTCTTTCTATACCTACCTACCTACCTACTTACTTATCTCTCATCTTCATCATTCATCTCTATCATCTATCTATCCATCCGTCCATCTCTATCATCAATCTTTCTTTCTTTCTTTCTTTCTTTCTTTCTTTCTTTCTTTCCTTCCTTCCTTCCTTCCTTCCTTCCTTCCTTCCTTCCTTTCTTTTTCTTTTCTATATCTACCTACCTACCCTCATCTCTCATCACTATCATCTATCTATCCATCCATCCATCTCTATCATCCATCTCTTTTTCTTTTTTCTTTCTTTCTTTCTATATCTACCTACCTACCTACCTCTCATCACTCATCTCTATCATCCATCCATCCATCCATCTCTACCATCAATCTATTTCTTTCAATCTATATCTCTGTCTACCTACCTACCTCTCATCTCTCCACTATCATCCATCCATCCATCCATCCATCCATCCATCCATCCATCCATCCATCTCTACCATCAATCTATTTCTATTATCTATCTATCTATCTATCTATCTATCTATCTATCTATCTATCTATCTATCTATCTATCTATCTATCTATCTATCTATCCATACCTATCTGTCTGTCTCTCTGTCAGTCTCTCTGTCTCTCTCTATCATCTCTATCTTTCTATTCTCTAGATTGCAATTACTCTTCTTGGCACCATAATCCAAAGAGCCCAGGGCTGTTTTATTTGGGGAAAGTAATATTATTTTGGTCGGATGTTTCTGCTCTGGGCTTAGGAGGAGGGCCAGAGGCTTAATCAGAAACATCTCAGGTTCTTCAGAGGTATGCCGACATTGGAGGAATGGAGTTCTTCCCTTCGGAGGGGTTGCTTGTTAGCTTCTTCAAGGGGTCCTTGCTTGCAGAGGCCTTAAAAGTCCCCCGTGGTCCTATCTGCAGTGTAAAAGGCAGCTAGAAGAAGAACCTGCGTTGAAACGAAGGGAGGTCTAGATAGATCTCTGGTGGTCTTTCTTCTCATGGAGCTTCCTGAGATCTTTCTAGAGTGATCTCCACAGCTTCCTTGGGATTTGGTGCTAATGGGGAAATTTTAAATTCCATCAGTTTATTCATCCTGGCTGTGAGTGTTTCTTCATGTTTGTGTCTCCACTTTTACCTAAATGTCACTTAGGGGTGATGTGATAGTGGTGTTCCAATATTTGAGGGGCTCCTAAAAAGATGAGAAGGTCAAACTACCGTGTTTCTCTGAAAATAAGACCCTGTCTTATATTTTTTTGAACCCCGAAATAAGTGCTTGGCCTTATTTTCAGGGAGGTCTTATTATTTGGGGGCGCGTGGAGCAAGATGGGGCTCCTCTTGCTGTCTGATCTGATTTCCAGCTCTGTGTTTAAATATTTTCAGGGAGGGCTTATTTTCGGGGGGAGGCTTATTTAGCGCATGAGCTCAAAAGCCCGATTGGGCTTATTATCAGGGGAGGTCTTATTTTCAGGAAAACGGTCTTTTTCAAGGCACCAAAGGGCAGAACAAGAAACAAAGGATGGAAACTAATCAAGGAGAGAAGCAACCTGGAATTAAGGAGAAATTTCCTATCAGGGAGGACAATTAACCAGAGGAACGACTTGCCACCAGAACAGTAGTGGGTTTCAAATCCCACTACCGGTTCTCTATCGGTAGTGCACAGGTGCGCGTGCTTGCTTTGCGAGCGCATGGCACTTCTGCGCATGGACAGAGTGTTTTTGATGACGTCTAGGCGGGTGGGCAGAGTGTCCCGCTGCCGCCACTACCGGTTTGCCCGAACCGGGACAAACCGGGAGCAACCCACCACGGCTTCAGAAGTTGTGGGAGCTTTAACACTGGAGGTTTTAAAGAAGAGACTGGACAGCCACTTGTCTGGAATGGTATAGGGCCGTGATGGCGAACCTATGGCACGCGTGCCACAGCTGGTACCCGTAACCATATCAGTGGGCACGCGAGCTCAGCTTCCAGGGGGACTGGAAGTTGTCAAACGGGCCATTTTTGGCCTTCGGAGGGCCTCCAGAGGGGTGGGGAAGGCTGTTTTTGCCCTCCCCAGACGCCTAGAGAGGTCCTGGAGCCAGGTGAGAAAGAAAAACGGGCCTACCGGGCCATTGTGTGCCAGGAGCGGGGTGAGAATTAGAATTAGCATAGAATTATGGGTATGAGCACGCATGCGCTCGACCCCCCTATCCCCCCTTCCTGGCACGCGATGGCAAAAAGGTTAGCCATCACTGGTATAGGGTCTCCTGGTTGAACAGAGGGACCGGGGGGCAACCGTGTTTTATGGATTCCTGGTCATCTTTGCAGGAAGTGATGCCACCTCGAAACATCAGCTACCCAAAGAGATTTGAGGGGTCACCTCAGTTCTGAGGACCCTCCTCAGTGCTTAGATTTACCTGACATTGCAGGCCGAGTAGCCATGTTAAGCCATTTTGTCTTTGCTGAGGTAGAAATTGAATTTGGAATGAAGAATAATAAAATTGGAAGGGATCTTGGGGGTTTTCTAGTCCAACCTCTGTTCAAAATAACAGAATAACAGATTTGGAAGGTCCTTTCCTGCCTGGGCAGGGGGTTGGACTAGAAGACCTCCAAGGTCCCTTCCTGCTCTAATCTGAATTTGAATTAGAATTTAAGTACACAGAAGTAGGATTTCCTGAAGCATATATGAAACGGTTGAGGTCCATCAAGTGAAGGAAACAGCATTGTCCTCCCAGATCCTCCCTAGAAATTCTGAAGGGAAACTTTTCAATAATTGTTGTGATTTTTGTCACTGTTGGGAAGCAATTGGCAAACTAGCGACTCATTTATTTCTCCAAAATTTCATACCCTTAGAATACCGTTTCTATGGTAGCTTATATTACTATTGTTATGATTGCAGTAATAATTATGAGTATACTAGTTGTTGTTTTTTAAATTAATGCATACCGTGGATTTTACAAATGAAATGCTTTGGACTTAATTCAGAGTGATTGTTATAATGCAATTTTAATTTTGGTTTTATCTGTGGTGGAGTCGGGTCCTGTTCATAAAAAGATCAGTAATTTGTTAAACTTTCATTTGTCTCCCTGTGTTGAGTCACTGGAGAAATTATATCCGTAATATAATATAAATGGACAAGCAAATAGATGGTTTTATCAATAAAAACGCTTCTGATTTGTTATTCTGCGGGAGTGTATAAGATCCTGAACTGTATAGATTTCTAGGAAGTTCAGATCCAATCTTCAAGACAGAAGCTTTATGAAGCAAGTTGTATTTTCTCCTTTTCTTGTTCCCCCTGGCGATATTCCTGACTATTTCAATAATTAAAAAAAGAAAAATACTATTGGAAATATATATATATATATATATATTTTCCTTTGTGATATTAAAGTCAGTGCTGGCTGTTAAGAGATCCGATAAATTGCTGATCCTGAAAATTGAAGCAACAGAGCAGAAGCCCATTGGGGAATAAGGCGACTGTTTGGGAACGGGCTCTGGGGCACTCTCACAAAATGGCTGGTCCCGTCCTAATGTCGTGGGTGTGGCCAGTTCCGAATGCAACGACCAGAAGGAAAACTGGGTAGATTTTTTTTTTCCCTTTGGGAAAGGTGAACATACTTGGAAAGCCAAGTGCTGATTTGCAATTCCCAGGTTTTAAACGTTTTGCTAGGATAACCGCTGGGCTGGGCAAAATGCTTTTGAATAGAAACCACGCAAGAAACTGGCATTTGTGGCTTGTCAGCTTCCCAAATTTGTACAAAGGCAGCTTGGAAAGTCTTTAGCCAACCTGGTTTAAGCACATGATGAGAGCTTTTAGCAACACTTGCCGATTCTTCTAGACGCTGTGGTTTTCCTCTTTGTTGTATTTTGATTGTTGGAAATACGGCATTTTAAATCTCTACATTGCATATTTTCGAATAGCGTTAGCTTAACTTCAGATGCATGGAAGCATTTGTAATTAAACCACTTCTCCTCACTTTCCTTGGAAATAAAATTTCTAAATCTCCACTTTCAATTTATATAAAGGTAATCCTTGACTTTCGATCGTGATTGAGCCCAAATTTTATGTTGCTAGGCGAGACATTAAGTCAATTTTTGCCCCCTTTTATGACCTTTCTTGCCATGGTTGTTAAGTGAACCGTGATAGTTTTTAAGTTAGTAATATCATCACTAAGCGAATCCGGCTTCCCCGTTGCTTGCCGGAAGGTCTCAAAATGGGATCGTGTGACTCTGGGACAATGCGAGTCGTAAATATGAGTCCGTTGCCAAGGGTCTTGAATTTTGGCTCAATGTGACTACGGGGAAACTGCAATGGTCATAAGTGTGAAAAACGGTTGTAAGTCACTTTTTTCCAGGGCCGGTGTAACTTTGAATGGTCACTAAATGAACTGTTGTAAGTGGAGGACTACTTGTATTTTTCGGTGGGTCTCTATTTTTTTCTGGAACTGGTTTAGGAAGGTGCTGCATCCCTCTCTTCTTACAAGGTGGAAAATGCATATTTGTGTTCTTTCATCTATGGAGGGGGTCCCCAAACTTGACAGCTTTAAGACTTGTGGACTTCAACTCCCAGAATTCTCCAGCCAGCTCTGCTGGCTGGAGGATTCTGGGAGTTGAAATCCGCAAGTCTTAAAGCTGCCAAGTTTGAAGACCTCTGATCTATGGTATAAAAGGACATCATCTGGACACAGGGGACAAACAGTTTCAGTTTCTTAGTATGCCAGGAACTTTAATTTTAATTATTTTAATTATAATTATTTTAATTATATATTTTTTTTATTTTTTAGATTTGTTTGCCACCCATCTCGCTTCACGGTGGTGTGGCTGTACTTAAAGAAAGCAAGCAAATGCTTTTCCTGAAAGTCAATTTATTTATTTTTTATTGATTTTATTGATTTATCCCATTTATTGGCCCACCCATCTTACCCCAGGATAACTCTTCAGGAATTGCTCTCCTTCTGAACTTTGTCTGAATTTTGGTCCCATCACCGTGGGGATGCTGCAACGGTCACAAGTGTGAAAAACGGTCATAAGTCACATTTTTCAATGCCGTTTTAACTTCAAACGGTCACTAAACAAACAGTTGTAACTCCAGGACTACATATACCAATTTCCTAGGATTTTTGTATATATTTTTTTTAATGTGATGGATTGAATAAAAATGAAATTAGATGTGATCATTGGAGCTATTTGAAATAACTTTTTAACCTTCCTTGTGTACGTTTACCCAGTTAGTAACCATACTAAAATTAATGATGCTTTTTCACCTGGGTTTAGGATCTCAGCCCTAACATGCAGGCAGATCATACTATAAACTTCACACCTGCATTGGTGTCGTCTTAGTAAAACCAAAATTAAAATCTTTTCAACATACCTCTTTTCCTCCTTCATTTTATCTATTTTGTTTTTTTAGGAACATTAGGGCAGGTTTTTAATACTGAGCGACACGGAAATAAATCTCACCAAATTTGGGGAGACGTCACCTGAATTAAACAGCCCATCTGGCTTTCTTTAATTTAATTTCTTTAATCCTGGAAATAATTGACGCCCACGGACTAACAGACCGAAGCTACACAAAGTTGTGTGTTTTGATTCATAACTTGCAAACAATTCAGTGTTATGCAAAACTGCCTGAATGTTGCACTTTGATTTTAATAAGAGTTAATTTAGTGTGTGTGGCTTCCAGATTTCCTCTTGTGGCACCAGCATTTCCATGGAATGCAAAAGAAAGATAATAAAATAAATACATCCAAAATAGAAGTATGTGCTGTGGATGGAGATGTGTTTGCAGCAAGGATTCATCCTCTCGCTATTCCAAAGAAGGAGCTGCAGATTCTCCTAATCGAAGGGAAAGACTCAAAACAGGCCAGGCACGATCCAAGCACATACGGGCATCTGTGCATAGAGGAAGTGCTAAATTCTCTCCGTGAAAATAAAGAACAAGGAGTTTTAATTTTCCGGTCTGACTCCCAACTTCTTCGGTGAATAAATATACACTTTCAAATGGGCAATATTATAATTTTTTTGTAACGTCTCTGTGCAGTGGTGAAATCCACATTTTTTTACTACCGGTTCTGTGGATGTGGCTTGGTGGGTGTGGCTTGGTGGGCGTGGCAGGGGAAGGATACTGCAAAATCGTCATTTCCTCCCCACTCCTGAGGGAAGGATACTGCAAAATCTCCATTCCCACCCCATTCTGGGGCCAGCCAGAGGTGGTATTTGCAGGTTCTCCGAACTGCTCAAAATTTCCGCTACCGGTTCTCCAGAACCTGCTGGATTTCACCCCTGTCTCTGTGGCTTCCAACATGTAACAGTTTTACTGTTGAATTGCAGAAATCAATTACAGGTAGTTCTCGACTTATGACCACAATGGAGCCCCCAAATTTCCACTGCTAAGCGAGACGGTTAAGTGAGCTGGCCCCATTGTACGACTTTTCTTTGCCATAGTTGTTAAGTGAATTGCTGCAATTGTTAAGTTAGTAATACGGTTGTTAAGCAAATCTGGCTTCCCCATCGACGTCGCTTGTCAGAGGGTCGCAAAAGGGGATCACGTGACCTTGGGGGACCGAAACCGTCATAAGTACATGCCAGTTGCCAAGCCTCTGAATTTTGATCATGGGGATGCCGCAATGGTCGTAAGTATGAAAAATAGCCATAAGTCACGTTTTTCAGTGCAGTTGTAACTCAGAACAGTCACTAAATGAACTCTTGTAAGTTGAGGACTCAGCTGTATTGTATTGCTCTAGTTATATCCTCTGTTCCCTTTGTCATTTTTTTTTTTAAAACCAAAGCAAAAAAATGGATTTTTTTCAAAGCTGCCATTGGGTTGATGGTTTGAGGGGAAAACAGTATCCTTCTCTTTTTTCATTTCCAAGTTTCTTGACCGATGCAAACAACACTCCAGAGTCCTGTGGTACGGTTTGGTAGAGTAGGAGTAGGAGTAAGAGTAAGAGTAAGAGTAAGAGTAAGAGTAAGAGTAAGTAAGAGTGGAGTGTAGAGTGTAGAGTAGGGAGTAGAGTAAAGAGTAGAGTTGGAAGGGACCTCGGAGGTCTTCTAGTCCAACCCTCTGCTCAGGCAGGAAACCCTATACTATTTTAGACAAATGGTTATCCAATCTCTTCTTCCAGTGTTGGAGCATTCACAACTTCTCCTTTTCCAGCTCTTCTTGGATGCTGGGAGTGGGTAGGTGGGCATAGTTGACTCTCTGAGCTGCAGCCACTGGCCAGATACTAACTTCATAGCATGGATTCCCAACCTCAGGAACCTTGAGAAGGATGGACTTCAGTGATAGGTTGCTCCCGGTTCGGTCTGGTTCTTGTGAATTGGTAGTAACTGTGGTGGGAGGCTCTGCCCACCCGCTTGGATGTCATCATGGACGATCTGCGCATGCTCGCGTGTGCTCCTATTGCGAACCGGTAGCGGAGGTAAGTAGAACCCACCCCTGGTGGACTTCAACTCCCAGAATCCCCCAGCCATCCGGTGTTTCTCAGTTACTTTCAGATGGGTGGACTTCAACTCCCAGAATTCCCCAGCCATCCGATGTTTCTCAGTTACTTTGAGAAGGGTGGACTTCAACTCCCAGAATTCCCTAACCGGCCATGATTGATTGCAGGATGGGGCAGAAAATAGCCTCCTGGTTTTTCACTCTGCTTTAAGGAGAGAAGCCGCTCATTCAGAGACACCTGGCTGAAGTCTACCCGAAATCTGCAAGCAAGGAGCGAGGAGGAGGGCTTGCAAATCGCTTACGGTGCAGCTACCCCGACTAGGATGGCAGTCGGTCATCGGAGAGAACCGCAGCGATGACCTTGGAGATAGGATGCTGCCACAGTTACAAAACACCTTTTAAGCCCAGGAAATGAGGAAAGCCCGTTGGCCTTTTTCCTTCCTTCCTTCCTTCCCTCCCTCCCTTCCTACCCCAAGGAATTGAAGCAGATTAGAATCACTTGGAATGTCCTTTTCCTTCTTTCCTGGGCTTCAGACATGTTTTTGTGGGTGTTGCTGCAGAGTTAGCCAAAATCATCTCTGTTGCAGTCTACAGTCATTAAATGTTACAGTTTACAGAATAAACGTTGGAAGGGACCTCAGAGGTCTTCTATTCCAGCCCCCCTGTAGAGCAGGAGACCCTCTACCACTCTGGACAAATGACTGTCCAATCTCTTCTTGAAAGCCTGAAAGGGTGATGGAGCACCCACCACTTCTGGTGGCAAGCTGTTACACCGGTTAATTGTCCTCACTGTTAGGAAGTTTCTCCTCAATTCAAGGTTGCTTCTCTTCCTGATTAGTTTCTATCCATTGCTTCTTCTCCTGCCTTCAGGTGCTTTGGAGAATAGCTTGACCCCCAGCCCCGCTTCTCTGTGGCAGCCCCTGAGATATTGGAAGATATTGGAACTCTATCATGGCACCCCTAAAAACTCCTTTTTGTTAAACTAGACATAACCTACCATAGTTCTCGCAACCATTCAGCTTACACTGAATGAATTAAGGAACAATAATAAAAATAGGGCAACTGTGACACCAACTTGCCAGAGACGAAATGAAAACCCCCCCCCCACCACTTTCATGAGAAGGGTTGATTAGGAGATTCGATAGCTCCCCATCAGAGATGCCCTCCTGGAATTCCTGAACAGAGGTACAGTATAGATGTCCTCAAGGGGACCTTCTATAATTGATGATCAGCCAGATTTCTCTGAGCCCCTGTGGACAATGATCTTAATTGTTGTTTTCCTGTCTTGTATGACCTGGAGTCTATGTGTTTGCTGTACATTCTGTAAGATGTTCTTTTTTCCTTCTTCTGGATGTCTTTTATTACGGATCAAGGATTTGTGTTTTATCCCAGAAAAGATGTGTGTGTGTGTGGGAGGGGGGGAATTCTCTCTTGACATCGTGTTTGATTCTTGCCCTATTTGGCTGTGATCCCCCCACCCCCAGGGCTTAGATTTCTGGCTCCTTCAGTGCAATTGAAGCCACTGTAGCTGGGTGTCCAAGTTTCTACTTGGCTGAAATTTAATTCAGTTTGGACTGGGGAACTGATCCCTTTTTGGAAGTTGTAGGAGACAAACTCAGTTATTCTTTTTTTTTTCTCCAGGACTTTGGCATCCAGAGAATCTGGGTAAGCATCAGAGATGGGTTTCAGTAGGTTCTGACCGGTTCTGAAGAACCGGTAGCGGACATTTTGAGTAGTTTGGAGAACCGGTAGTAAACATTCTGACTGGCCCTGCCCCCGTCTATTTTCTGCCTCCCAAGTCCCAGCTGATCAGGAGGAAATGGGGATTTTGCAGTAACCTTCCCCTGGAGTGGGGAGGGAATGGAGATTTTACAGTATCCTTCCCCTGAAGTGGGAATGGGGATTTTGCAGTAACCTTCCCCTGGAGTGGGAATGGGGATTTTGCAGTATCCTTCCCCTGGAGTGGGATGGGAATGGGGATTTTGCAGTATCCTTCCCCTGGAGTGGGGTGGGAATGGAGATTTTACAGTATCCTTCCCCTGGAGTGGGGTGGGAATGGGGATTTTGCAGTAACCTTCCCCTGGAGTGGGAATGGAGATTTTACAGTATCCTTCCCCTGGAGTTGGGTGGAAATGGGGATTTTGCAGTAACCTTCCCCTGGAGTGGGAATGGAGATTTTACAGTATCCTTCCCCTGGAGTGGGGTGGGAATGGGGATTTTGCAGTAAACTTCTCCTGGAGTGGGGTGGGAATGGGGATTTTGCAGTAACCTTCCCCTGGAGTGGGGTGGGAATGGAGATTTTACAGTATCCTTCCCCTGCCACGCCCACCAAGCCACACCCACAGAACCGGTAGTAAAAAAATTTGAACTCCACCACTGGTAAGCATAGGAGGAAACGTGGGTTTAAGAAGCAACGGATGGAAACCTATCCAAGACAGATCCAACTTAGAACAGAGGTGAGATTTCCTGTCAGTGAGAACAATTAACCAGGGGAACAGCTGGCCACCAGAGGTTGTGGGTTCTCCATCACGGGAGGCTTTGGAGAAGATATTGGACAGCCCCTGGTCTGAAATGGTCTAGGGCAAAGGGTGTCCAACCTTGGGAACTTTAAGACTTGTGCACTTGAATTCCCAGAATTCCCCAGCCAGGTTGGACCCTCCTAGTATAGGGTCTCTAGCTTGAGCAGGAGGTTGGACTAGAAGACCTCTGAGGTCCCTTCCAATTCTGTTCTTCTGTTTAATACGTTGCAGGGATCCATGTTTATTTCTTGAATCATTGGTTTGCTTAACGGCTGTGACATTCACTTAACAATCAGGTCGGTCACATGAGTGGCCCTGATGGGTGACTCTCACAACTTAACGACTGTGATAGGCATTAGGGTCATATGTTGAGGAGTATAGTTGACTTCTCTAATTGATTTTGGCTCATACTTTTGATGTTTCTGACAAATGGCAGTCCAGGCTCTTCTTGAAAGCTTCCAGTGATGAAGCTCCTACAACTTCTGAAGGCAACTTCTGTTCCATGGGTTGATGGTTCTGCCTGTCAGAAAGTTTCTCCTTATTTCCAGGTTGAATCTCTCCTTGTTCAGTTTCCATCCATTATTCCTTGTCTGGCCTTCGGGTGCTTTGGAGAATAGCTTGACCCCTTCCTTCTCTCTGGGGCAGCCCCTCAAATATTGGAAGATGCTCTCCTGTCTCCCCTGGTCCTTCTCTTTTTTAATATTTTTTTTTCCTTGAAAGAAATTTTATTTTTTAAAACAAAACATAAAACATAAATCCATCATCCATACAATCGCAAACAGTGTGTCGGTCGGTTACAAGTCTTTTAAGCTTCCTCACCATATTCATTACTTACTAATTATCTAATTTCTCATATTACCAGTCAAATGAATATCTTTGTAGTATAATCCTCATTTATTATTTAACTATGGCTTTCCCCTCTTTTCATAAAAATTATTTTCTTTTTCCCCCCCGATTTTATTGATTTAAAAACAAAAAAAAACATACAGAAAAAAAACGCACATACGGGTACAAATAAAACATACACAACATATATAACATTTAAACATGATGATTTATTTCTTAAGACAATACATCAGTATGATATATTTCTCAATATATACTCCCACCTCTCACCCTTGTTCCTAGCGCGCTGACGTCACTGCCAGAAGTCCATAAAAATTATTTTCAAATATTTATATTATAACATTCATTTCTTCATCCTAAATTAACAATAGTCATACAACTTTGTATTTTATTTTATATATTTTCCCCTGGTCCTTCTCTTGACTAGACCAGCCATGCCTAGTTCCTGCAACCGCTCATCGTATGTTTTAGCCTTCAGTCCCCTAATCATCCTGGTTGCTCTTCTCTGCACTCTTTCTAGGATCTTCCTTGCTATAGAAATAGTATGTATTTCTATTTGCACCTACTTTGTGAACTGTCACCATTTTTATCGACGAGATTCATTGTGTTCTTTCAAATTCTTGGTCGAACTACTTAATTAACGGAGGGCTGGCAGCTGGCGTGGTCCTTCTCCAAAGCCGTTAAAAGGTCCTCCCATCGGTTGGGTGAGGAGATCTGGATCATCAGAGAAGTTGGCAGCAGGACCAGAGCACTTTGGTTTCCTCTCAAAGTCATTAATGAAATGGCGGAAGATCTTCTTGAGTGGATCACAATAGAGAGATGGACCACAGGAACCACTTTGCCATGAAAGCTGTAGGGATTTTTCTGTGTCCTTGCCAGGATAAAGACTTAGTAGCAACACGGCAAAGTAACTTTAATGGCTTCCCTCCTGCCCATTAATGGTCTCTAATGGACCAACAGGTTCTCTACAATGTTTATCGGCTGTGTAATTAAGACAGGATTGCATATAATGATGTCAGAATTCTCCAACGTTGATCATGAATAGTCGTTGAACCTGGCAGAAGATGGTGAGCAGAAGTTTCAAGGTGAAATTTTAGACCAGTTAGAGCAGAGGGGTCCAAACTTGGCAACTTTAAGACTTGTGGACTTCAACTTCAACCCCGAGTCTTTCGGGAGAGGGGGCGGTATAAAAATTTAATAAATAAATAAATAAATAAAAAATAAACTCCCAGAATTCCCCAGTCAGCTGTGCTGAGAGTTGAAGTCCACAAGTCTTAAAAGTTGTCAAAGTTGGACACTCCTATTTCTAGAACATTCACAGAAATTTACCAGTTCTGGAACGACATCTGTCCATCTCCAATAGAAATAACAGAATAACAGATTTCGAAGGGATCTTGTAGGTCATCTAGTCCGACCCCCCCGCCCAAGCAGGAGACCCCACCCCATTTCTGTCAGTTGGCAGTCCAGTCTCTTCTTGCAAACTTCCAGTGGTGGACCTCCCACTTATATAAATATAAGTTATATAAACGTAAATAAATAGATAACAAATAAGGACCACAGGCAAGATACTCTTTCTTTCGACATCCAGTTCTTAAATCTACCCTTTCTCAAAATTTCAGGTTCAAATGCCACTACGATGCTTGCCTTAGATTTTGTCATTCATTTTCCCCAAGCCTTAAAAAAAATAATAACCCCCAAAAACTCCACACAACTGTCTGGCATTTGCGGTCCAATTCCTTCTACGTAGCAAGCAAGTTAGCGGGAGATCATTTTAGCCCTAGCTATTACACGCCAACCTGGATCTTGGCAAAGATGTTTGTGCAATAAATAAATAAAGCTAGTTGCTGTATGTGCGCAAATGTTTGGCCAGAGGTCATGGAAATTTGCACTTGTGGGGGGCACTCCCCAAACCACCCCTGGGGTTTCATGCTGGAAAATGCTTTTGTTTTTAATATACTGACTAATTTTCAGACTGATTGTCTTCAGAAGTTGTGGGTGCTTCATCCCTGGAGGTTTTAAAGAAGAAACTGGACAGTCACTTGTTTGAAATGGGAAAAGGTCTCCTGCTTGAGCAGAGATCCCATTTAGGCAAGAAAAACCAAAACTACACATATGGACTGGGTTGTCAGGGTGGCCATTAATCCCAGTCTGCTTTTGGGTAATTGCATCTTGATTAGAGAATGGATCGTGACTATTTCCTTGAAGTATACTTTAAGAAAATAAACCCGAAGATATATTCTAATAAACACATTTTACTATAAAGAAGTAAAAACATCTTACTAGCTAATTAATTAATTAATTACATCTTGGCAGCTTTCCTGCCGGACCTCTCTTGGCCGGCGAACAAAAAAAAAAAGAAAATGAAGGAATGAGGACATGCGCAGTTAGCTTAGAGATAAGAACTTGGCAAGCTACGGTAAGTCTGAAAGTTCAAAAATAAGAGCTCATCTGGTAAATACAAAAACGCAGTGACATGGGTGAAACCAGGTTTCTTAATAGCAGTAACTGTGAGAGGGATCTTGGAGTTTAGTGGACAAGCTGTTAAATATGAGCCAGCCATGTGCGGCAGCAGCCAAAAAAGCCAATGCAATCCTAAATTGCATTAACAGAGAGATACAATCAAGATCAAGGGAGGTACTAATACCACTCTGTAAAGCCTTAGTATGATCACACCTAGAACACTGCATTCAATTTTGGTCACCACGCTATAAAAAAGATGTTGAGACTCTAGAAAAAGTGCAGAGAAGAGCAACCAGGATGATGAGGGGACTGGAGGCTAAAACATACGATGAACGGTTGCAGGAACCGGGCATGGCTGGTCTAGTGAAGAGAAGGACCAGGGGAGACATGATAGCCGTCTTCCAATATTTGAAGAGAGGAGGGGGGTCAAGCTATTCTCCAAAGCACCCAAAGGCCAGACAAGGAATCATGGATGGAAACTGACCAAGGAGAGATTCAATCTGGAAATAAGGAGGAATTTTCTGACACTGAAAACAATCAACCCATGGAAGAGAAGTTGCCTTCGGAAGTTGTGGGAGCTTCATCCCTGGAAGCTTTCAAGAAGAGACTGGACTGCTATTTGTCAGAAATAGTGTAGGGTCTCTTGCTTGGGCGGGGGGTTGGACTAGATGACCTCCAAGGTCCCTTCCAACTCTATTCTGATTGTATTGTAACTACCACGAAGCAACTGGCATGAACAGCAGCTGCAGCCAAGGTAGAAATAACACACATACAAATTGTGATTTACAGGTAGTCCTTGACTTACAACCATTCCTTTAGTGATGGTTCAAAGTCACAATGGCCCTGAAAAAAAAGGGATGCCCGGTCCTTGCACTTATGACCGTCATAGCATCCTCACAGTCACCTGATCAAAATATGGATGCTTGGATGTATTTACGACAGTTGTAGCATCCAGGGGTTCCTATGATGGCCTTTGTGACTTTCTCAGCCAGCTTCTGAAAAATAAAGTCAATTGGAGAAGCCTGATTCACTTAATGGCCACCTGATTCACTTAACAACCAAACTGACTTGCTTAACAATAAGGACAAAAGCAGTCACAATATTGGATGTGGCTCAACAATGGGAACCCAAGGACAGGCTCACCACACTCCCCACCAGTAAAAGGCAATAAACCAGTTCTGGCTTATTCAACAGGAAACAAACCATGGTTTAGCACAAGCGGAGAAGCCAACCAGGAGAAAATCGGTTCTCTTCCTACAACCAAGGAGCAAAGCTGCAGATTTGGTGACGTTGCTCTTCTGGCAAATGACAGTTCTGGAAATCTGGCATGGGGACCCCCCCCCCCCCCCGGTGGGGAGGTGGAGGTTGAAAAAAGGGTCTGGGGACAGCCCTGTGTTGATGAGGGGGTGGCAGTCGCCATGCTGGCTTTTTTGACCCATCGCTCCTGGGAAGCTTTGGAAGGGCATCATAGTTGTACACATTTATGCACAAACACGTTGAGGCTGTCCTAAAGCCTGTCGTGGGAACTGACTGACTCTTGATTTCAGGGGCCTTAGCAATTCAGGGAGACCCTTCCTTGGGGCAAGACCCCATTCAAGGAACTACAAGACCACTCCCACCAACACCGACAGAAAGAGTTGCTTGTATGGAAACAGAGCAAACCCTTCTCCCCTCCAGATGACGTGACTTAGTTGGGTGATGAAATGGCTACAAGCTCAGAGAGCACCAAGGATCCCACAGTAGTCCTCCTCCTCTTCCTCCTCCTCCTCCCTGCAAACCGAAGGAAGGGAGGGAGGGAGGGAGGGAGGGAGGAAAATGAAGGAAAGGAAAGGAAAAGAGGAAGGAAAGGAAAGGAAGAAGGGAAGGGAAGGGAAGGGAAGAGAAGAGAAGAGAAGAGGAATATAGAATAGAGTAGAATAGAATAGAATAGAATAGAATAGAATAGAATAGAATAGAATAGAATAGAATAGAATAGAATAGAATAGAATAGAATAGAATAGAATAGAATGGAAGGGAAGGGAAGGGAAGGGAAGGGAAGGGAAGGGAAGGGAAGGGAAGGGAAGGGAAGGGAAGGGAAGAAGGAAGGATCACTGATGATGTTACCTAGTTGGGTAATGAAACTTCTGCAAGGAGACAACCCAAACTCACAGAGCACCAAGGATCCCAAAGTCCTCCTCCTCCTCCTCCTCCTCCTCCTCCTCCCCCCCCCCCCCCCCCCCCTCCTCCTCCTCCTCCTCCTCCTCCTCCTCCTCCTCCTCCTCCTTCTCTCCGCAAACCCCACTCCATTCTGGCACTGATGATATTACCTAGTCAGGTAAGGAAACATCTTCAAAAGAACAGCCAAGCTCAGGGAGCATCCGGGACCCACATCTGGACAGGGGCAGGTGCTGGTGTCCAGCGAAGGTGACCCCTGGCAGCCAGAAGGTGTAAAAATATCTGCTCCGGAAGAGGCCCTCCTGATCTTGGCAACTCTCAGCTGGCGGAGCAGAGAGCCTGAGAGGCTGCGAACGATACAGATGTTTTCGGTTTCCTTTTTCTCCCCGTCTCAACCCCCCTGGAAGAAGATGCGCTCGCTTTCCTTAGGAAGAAGAGGCCTCCCCGTGGGCCTGTGAGAGTTGCTGACTTGGGCACTTCCCTCTCTTAATGCCTCACTTTTCACAGCTGTTGTGGTCTTTGACAACTGCAGCCTTTCAGCAGGATAAATCGACAACACCAGTGTATAAACAAAGGTGCCAAGAAGGATAGGGATAATTTCAGGGGGGGGAGGAGGAGGAGAGAGGAGAGGAGAGGAGGAAGAGGAGGAAGAGGAGAGATGAGAGGAGGAGCAGGGGAGGAGGAAGAGGAGGGGAGAGGAGAGAAGGAGGAGAGAGGAGAGGAGGAAGAGGAGGAGAGAAGAGAGGAGAGAAGGAGGAGCAAGAGGAGCAAGAGGAGGAGCAGGGGAAGAAGAGGAGAGAGGAGAGAAGGAAGAGAGGAGAGGAGGAGGAAGAGGAGGAGAGGAGAGGAGAGAGGAGAGGAGAGAAGGAGGAGGAAGAGGAGGAGGAAGAGGAGGAGCAGGAGAGGAGGAAGAGGAGAGAGGAGAGGAGAGGAGGAGGAGAGGAGGAGAGGAGGAGGAGGAAGAGGAGGAGAGGAGAGAAGGAGGAGAGAGGAGAGGAGGAAAGGAGGAAGAGGAGGAGAGAGGAGAGAAGGAGGAGGAAGAGTAGGAGGAAGAGGGGAGGAGCGAGGAGGAGGAAGAGGAGGAGGAAGAGGAGGAGAAGCAGGAGGAGGAAGAGGAGGAGAGAGGAGAGGAGAGAAGGATGAGAGGGGAGAGGAGGAAAGGAGGAGGAAGAGGAGGAGAGAGGAGAGGAGAGAAGGAGGAGGAGGAGGAAGAGGAGGAGGAGGAGGAAGAGGAGAAGCAGGAGGAGAAAGAGGAGAGAAAGAGGAGGAGGAAGAAGGGAAGATGGGAATGGGGGGGTGGAGGCCTAAGGCTCGGTTGAAAAGGAAGTGGGACCCCCTACCACTACCACCACCACTCCGGGGAGCCGGTCCTTCCAATCGCTGGAGGAGCCAAGGCAGGCCTTCATACCAACTCTATCCACCCATCCATCCATCCATCCATCCATCTATCTACCCTGTTTTCCTGAAAATAAGACCCAACTGGAAAATAAGTCCTAGCATGATTTTTCAAGATGCTCGTAATATAAGCCCTACCCCAAAAATAAGCCCCGGTTAAGATCGTCAGCAGATGGAGGCATTTATTACTGCATTTGCCCCAAAATAAAACCTAACTAGAAAATAAGCCATAATGCATCTTTAGGAGCAAAAATTAATATAAGACCCGGTCTTATTTTGGAGAAAACACAGTCTCTCTCTCTCTCTCTCCCTCTCCCTCCCCCTCCCCCTCCTCCTCCCTCTCTCTCTCTCTCTCCTATCATCTAATTCTATCTATCTATCTATCTATCTATCTATCTATCTATCTATCTATCTATCTATCATCATCTCTGTCCATCCATCTATCCATCCATTTATCGTCTATCTGCATTTTGCCATCATTTCTAAACTGCCCATCTTCTCCACAGAGGCACTCCTGGAGGTGTACAATAAAATATTAAAATATAAAAGCAACACATAAAAATTCAAAATTCAAAAGAGGCCCGCACCCTCCTCCTCCTCTTCCTCTCTTTCCCCCAGGAGAGCGATGGGTGCTTTAATCAGGCTCCTTCCCCCCCCCTTTTTTTTTTCCCAAGCCCTCCTGGCTAGAAATCCATTTTCTCTGGCTGTAGAACGGGGCAAAATTTCTCCCCGGTCAGTTGAAATCTTGGAAGAACCGGACGAGACCCCACGCCAGTGTGTGTCTGTGTGTGTGTGTCTCCCTGTGTGTGTGTGTGAGAGAGAGAGAGAAGGGGGGGGTTGCATGCATAAAGGACAACGACCCATTTGCTAACAAATTGATGGAGCCATTCCTTTGAAAGCCCCTTTTAGACAGTTTCCTCCCGAGTGCCTCCTCCGTGGATGCCCACCCCCCCGTGCCCCTGTCTGCTAACCAGCTCTGATTATTTCATAAGGCGTGGGGGGGGGCTTTTAGAAAATGCTTGGCTTGAGAAGGGGCTGGAGGGGGCCCGAAGCATTAACATGCTGGATTTTTTTTCTTGCCATGGTTCTTAAGCCAATCACCTGCAGTCCTTAAGTCAACCTGGCTTCCTCCATTGATCTCACCTATCGGAAGCCAGATTAGGAAGGGGGGAGAACGGTGATCATGTGACAAACACCCCCCCCACCCCCACCCCAAGGGACCATTGCAATCATCGTAAAGAGATGCCGGTAGCCAAGAGCCCAAATTTGGATCGTGTGACTCTGGGATCCCGCAATGTGTGTAAAATGTGCCTTGGTAGTACAGTGATCTAAAGCACCCTGTTATTAAGACCAGCTGCCTGCAATTACTGCAGGTTCGAATCTCGCCAAGGCTCAAGGTTGACTCAGCCTTCCATCCTTTCTAAGGTAGGTAAATTGAGGACCCAGTTTGTGGGGGCAATAAGCTGACTTTGTATAAATATACAAAAGTATGAAGGCTATTGCTTAGCGCATTGTAAGCCGCCCTGAGTCTCCGGAGAAGGGCGGCATATAAATCAAATTTAAAAAAAAAATGTGAGGACTGGTCCTAAGTCACTTTTTTCAGTGCTGTTGTGACTTTGAATAGTCACTAAACGAATGGATGTAAGTCAAGGACTCTGTGTGTGTGTGTGTGTGCGTACGTACGTGTGTGTAGCAGGCCAGGGATCACCTTCTGAGCCTTGACATCACAGAGTTAAAGGGGCCTTAGAGGTCTTCTAGTCCAACCCCCTGCTCAAGCAGGAGACCCTATCAGACAAGTAGTCTTTTCCTGAAAACCTCCAGTGATGGGAGCACCCACAACCCTTCCAAGACTGAGTGGCTGTGGCTCCCGGCATCCCGATATAGTCAGTTGACTCCATCACTGACTATTGGGGGCGAGTCATTGGCCCCCACAGAGAGGGCTCGCAATCTGGGAGTCCTCCTGGATATGCAGCTGTCCTTGGAGGAACATCTGACGGCTGTAACCAGGGGGACCTTTTGTCAGGTTCGCCTGATTCGCCAGTTGCGGCCCTTTCTTGATCGGGATTCCCTGTGCACAGTCACTCATGCCCTCGTCACCTCTCGCCTTGACTACTGCAACGCTCTCTACATGGGGCTCCCCTTGAGGAGCACCCGGAGGCTCCAGCTGGTCCAGAACGCAGCAGCGCGGGTAGTGACGGGAGCAGCATGGCGCTCCCATGTAACACCGCTCCTGCGCGAGCTGCACTGGCTCCCAGTTGTCTTCCGGGTGCGCTTCAAGGTGTTGGTTATCACCTTTAAAGCGCTCCATGGCATAGGGCCTAGCTATCTGCGAGACCGCCTGCTGCTACCGACGACCTCCCAGCGACCCGTGCGCTCCCACAGAGAGGGCCTCCTCGGGGTGCCATCAGCCAAACAATGCAGGCTGGTGACCCCCAGGGGGAGGGCCTTCTCTGTGGGGGCACCCACCCTCTGGAATCAGCTCCCCCCAGAGATAAGGAGAATCCAAGACCTCAGTGCCTTCCGTCGCGCCCTTAAAACCCATTTATTTAAACAAGCCGGGCTGGCTTAAGATGAAATTTTTAACTGTTTTTAAATGTTTTAAACGTTTTTAATTGGTAAATGAGTTTTAATTGGGCCAAATTTATATATCTTTTAATTGTTTTTAATATTTGTTCTGCATGTTTTTTTTAATCTGGCTGTACACCGCCCTGAGTCCTTAGGGAGAAGGGCGGTATAGAAATCCAATATAAAATAAAAATAAAATAAACTTCTGGTGGCAAGCTGTTCCGCTGGTTAACTGTTCTCCCTGTCAGGAAGATTCTCCTTAATTCCAGGTTGCTTCTCTCCTTGATTGGTTAGTTAAAAGCATGACAGAATAATATTTGGAAAGGACCTTGGAGGTCAGGTGCAGAGGGGCCAAAGAGGAGGAGATGGCGAATTTGTCTCCTGGAGCATTTCAATCAATCCATCAGAATAGAGCCGGACGGGACCTTGGAGGTCTTCTAGTCCAACCCCCTGCTCAAACAGGAGACCTTATGCCATTTCAGACGAGCAGCTGTCCACTTTCTTCTGGGAAACCTCCAGTGATGAAACACCCAGAGCTTCTGGTGGCAAGCTGTTCCTCTGGTTAATTGTTCTCCTTGTCAGGAAATTCCAGGTTGCTTCTCTCCTTGATTGGTCTCCGTCCATTGTTTCTTGTCCTGCCTTCTGGTGCTTTGGAGAATAGGAATTAACCCGTGGAACAGAAGATGCCTTCAGAAGTTGTGGGTGCTTCATCCCTGGAGGTTTTTAAGACTGGACAGCAGTACGGTTTCCCGCTTGAGCAGGGGGCTGGACTAGAAGACCTCCAAGGCCCCATCCGGCTCTATTCTGATGGATTGACTGAAATGCTCCAGGAGACAAATTCGCCACCTCCTCCTCTTTGGCCCCTCTGCACCTGACCTGGGTTGGCTCATCGTGGCCAAGGTGAGTGGGGGATGGTGGATGAATTGCCCCTCCCGTGCCCTTTCACCCTCAACTCCTGATTCTCTCCCTTTTAGGAGCATCCCCCCTTCTCTTTCACGCCTTAATTGAAAGCAACCGACGCTGTGCAGGAAAAGCCAGGCAGAGACACGGAGTCCGACCGGGTAATGCTTTGATGCTTGAATCTGGCTGGGTTACCTGCCAACGTCTGGAGGCCGAGAGATAATTAAAGTGACAGCCGATCTGGCAGGAAGTGGAAGGGAGGGAGAGGGAGGGAGGGGGGAACCACAGCGCAGATGGGGGAGCAAAGGAATGCAGAAAAGTAGGAGAGAGAGAGAGAGAGAGAGGGGGGGGGGGAAACAGCCAGGCATCACTTGGGGAAGACCAGCTGGGTGAGGGCTTTGCTCACGGGGTCCCCTCCGGGGCTCACCTTGGCGGCTGGAGCATCTCCTTACCTTGTGACCCTGAGCAGGAGGCACGACTGAGGAGGAGGGGAGGAGTCCCCAGCTCTGGCTGGGCTGGGAAATTTCATATGGCTTATGAAAGATCTCGTTAAATTTAATTAGGAGGAATTTGGCTCCATGTGGGCTGGGCTGTTTGCTGGACACTTGCTGAAGCAGCCGGTGGTGTAACTGCTGCCTGTTTGTGGAATTAGAAAATATCCTAGAATGTTTGTGCAAGTTACTAGGTTCTCTTTATCACGAATAAGGGGAGCCTTACTAAGGTTGTTATAGTTCAGGGTTGGTACAAACTTAGGCAAAACAAAGACTGACTAATTAGAAAAGAAGCAAAGCTTTTTATAAGTGGTGGCTGATTTCTGTTCTCCCCTTTCCCATTATTGAGAATTGTGTATTGTTACACATCAAGAATCAGAACAGAGTATATGTTAGAGCAGTTTGGTGTTAAGTAAACTTGGTATAGATATGTTGAGAGATCTTCATCCACAATTCAGCTAGTTAGGATGGATTTCCAACAAATGATGAGTATCTGCCAAGTAAAACTTTGAACTTTTGCCATACCTTTTCAGTTACACTTTAATCATTACTCCATAGCTCATTCCATAGCTTTTACTTTATTGTCTTTCATACTTTTGTTCTTTATAATATATATTTTTGTATTTTTGATTTCTATATTTTCTCTGTAATCTTATTTCTATCTTAATATCCCTGCAATGATGCCGTACCTTAATTTATGAGGTCAAGTTTACTTGAATCAAACTAGGTAAAAGTAATATATGGTCTATTAAATCTTTATTCTCTTAATTTTGTATTCCCCTCTAAAGCTGTAATTTTTACTTTTCTATCTCCTATTTATATTCTTGACCTTTATATCCCAGTTGCTTCAATTCACTTCTGCTTTTATTTCCTACTTCTCATTTCCTTTATATTCCTTCCTTCTCTTGAGCCCCTGCTGATGCCTCTTTCCTACAACTCCAGCTTCTTGAATTCTGCCTGTATTCCTTCAACATATAATTCTATGAACTATAGAATCTTCTAGCTCCCTAGAATATTGTAGGTTCTAAATCTGCCCTTATCTTGATCGTGCCCTGGGCATACAAGTATCTGTCCTTGATCTTTCTTTGCTAGTGCCTTTGGGCCATTTTTTAGATGATTCATACCATCACTAATATATCCCCCACAACATACATATATATTTAGTCAAAATACATCTTTTTTCTTTCTTTCTGCGGTTTCTGAAAGATGAAAACATAGCTACAACTTTAGAAAACACTCACTTCTAGGCTATGATTTTATTTATTCCAGTATAAACAGTTACAGAAAGTATAAATATATTGCTGACAATTCCATGATTGGACCGATCACTGCCCATGTAACATTACAAGATGATAGGAAAGGAACACAAAGGCAAGAAACATTCCCTGGGACACTACAAGGCTCCCCCCACCCCCAGTCCCATGCAGAAATTGAATGTTCTGTGAGAATGTAGGCAAACTAAAGGTATCAGATACTTTCAGAAGAACTGAAGGAGCCTATACACTGAAAATAGAGACATACTGAAAGAGTTACATTGCAGAGAGGCAGGTGGGACATCACAGTCTCTTGACTGACATAAAATTGCCCAATTTGGCTCCTTCCAGACAATTTGGACTTTCAATCCCATAATTCCCAGGCTACCCAAAAATTCTGGAAATCATTTGGAGAGCATCAAGTTGGGAAATATTCTTTGCAAATGGAAAAAGACGTATTATGAATGGCTTAACAGTTGTTTTAAAGCATTAACAGCTGTTAGGTACCAATATAAATTACGAAAAACATCAGTCAGAATGTTAAGTTGAAGTAACTTCAAACAATGTCTGGAAAAGAGTAGCTGTCACCATGCCTACAAGAAAGCAATACTGTGCCAGTCCAAGAAGCATTATGTATGTAGGCAGGATCAGTATGCTTCCCATGAGGAATGAATAAAAGTGAAGTATGAGTGTCAGAGTTGGCCCTGAAGGAAGCTATCAAAAGAAGCACAAAATTAAAATCAAATTGAGATTTTGGAAGGTCAAGTTAACACGTTGTTGAAGGAGCGAAGGTGGCTTATTGTCTCTCCTTTGAAAAAGGAGATAACACAGAATTCCTGGAAGAGGTGTGAAAAGTCAGATGTGTGAAAAGTCATGACAAAGATCTAGGTCTTCATTTGCCACCAATTCTGTAGGAGATTTTGTATCTATATGATGGGTTTCATCTCTAGATCATGTAACAGAACTGGTCCAGTGCTCCATCTTTTCACACCTACTGGATGAATTCTCTTAGGTCAACAGTTCATCAGCAGATCACACAAACCTGGTTTAACTGATGAACGCCGGCAGTTGGGGCAACCTCGTGTTCCATTAGTTTGCAGGCACCTGCAGTGGAAAAGACAGTAGGGAATATCTTAGGCAGGAGTCTGAGTAATGTTCAATTTTACATTCCAAATCCTGATGGAGGAGGTCATGACTTTTTCTGCTGTGATTTCCTGCATTTTTCATTGAAGTGATTGTTTTAAATACTGTAATATATTCCTTAATATTTTAAGGCTATCTTATCTTTCTATTCCTATAAAGAAATGCAACATAAACAAATATAATTAAAATACATACTTGAAATGAACAATAATTGAAACAATGATAATTTAATTGGAATTCACTCATTTGAAATTATTTGAATTAACTGAGAAGCATTTCATTTTACTTGATTACTTCAAGAAGGGAACCAATAATATGAACATCATTTTAACTGCTGCTTTTTTGTGCTTTGAGGATATATTGAATATTGCTATATTTGTCTCTTAAAGCTACAATATTTAGGTACTTACCTTTTTAAAAATTATTAATTATATCAGCAATAATGAACCTTCTGCCCTCTCTTCCACAATCCTTTATACTATATATTCACAAGCTACTTGGGAATAACCCAGCTCTCTGTGTTTAGCAACATATATTGTTGCAATGCAGAATAAAATTTGATGAATGTTAATCTCTGATTGCAATAGGACTAGAATGATAATTTGTTCTGATTTAAAGAGACTTAGTAACAAAGTACACTGGATCCAATTTATTTTCTTCTTGCATTAATTTTTTTTACCACATAAAAATAATCTGGTTAACACTGGAAAAAGAACCACTACTTTTTATCTGTACCTGTAATGTTTTCCTTTGATCCCAGGAAAAAAGAGAGAGGGTTGCAATTTGCAAAGTATTACTGTACAAGCACAAAACATCTGAACATTTTTTTCTGTAGGTAGTGTTGAAATGTGGCACTGGTGACTATTTGGTTGCCATGGTCTAGATCACTAACATGAAATTAACTTCTATCCCCAAGAGGAAAAAAATGTCTTGCTAAAATTAATGTCGAACTCTGCAGCCATTTACAGCCAAAATCAAGATTTTCACCTTATCTTCTTTAACCAGATTTATAAGAAGAGAAACTGATTTAGGTGACAGAAAACCTAGTAACTGAATGCATTTACTCTAATATACAATTTATCTCTTACATTCCTTAGGGTGATGTCTTGATCCAGCTGTTAATGCATGGTGAGGTGGCTACCCATCTCCTTGAGAATTAAAATAGGCAGAGGATGGTTGCTCATAACATTCTCTTCTTATAAGGCAAAAGCCTCTGTAGGGCCACGTACAAGAATGAACTAAAGATTCCCTGTCCCTGAACTAGATTTTCCAAAGTGTTAATCTTCCTTCATTTCTCTCAACAGGCAATGATTAACATGTTAAGCAGTGAACATTCTTCTTAAGAGCATTTTGCCACACATCTGATTTTTAGTTTTAAAGACAGTAGTTACTTGTTTCATTTTGCTGTTTGCCAAAACTGTTGCAGATCCCGTTTTCTTTACTGAAGAAGGCTGAACAGCTTTGCAACACTATGTGTTTTAGCTCATTCACTATTTGTCATGGCCAGGGCAACTTGTTTCCCAGAAATATTTTGGTTTTTGAATATTTGCAGTGCTATTTAGTGCACTCTAAAGTTAACCTCGCTGTCAGACCCTGGCTTCCAAAAGCACTCATCCATGAGTTCATTTGCTATTTTTCTTGTAATGTGGGCCTGATAGCTCTGTTTACAAAAGGCTGTCCAAGTTATTCCTTTACTCAGGTTGAGTGCTCAGTTTGAAAGAAAAAACAGGATAAATATATCAACGCTTTTCTAGATCTCCTGCATCTATTTGATCTGCCAATGTGCATCGCTTCTCATGATACAGCAGTTAATCTAAAACACAGACTATTTCTTACCATCAATTTTAGGCATTTGTTTGAAGCAAATCTTCCAATTCCAGAGGTAGATTCAAAATCTATTTATATTTTTGCTCTTTATGATTCTATATACGTATTTTTTTGGACATATAAAACACTCCGGACTATAAGAAGCACATTAGCTTGTAGAGAAGGAAAACAAGAAAAAAAAAATTGGCCTCTGCCTCCTGTTGCCGCCGCCCGTTCGCCGCCACCACTGTTCGCTTGCTGCTGCTGCGGCCCATTCATTCTGATCTGCTGATCAGCGCACCAACCCCCCCGCCGCAATATTTGCTGTATAAGACGCACAGACATTTCCACCCACTTTGGGGGGGGGAGGAGTGCATTTTATAATCTGAAAAATACGGTATTTATTTCAGTTGAGGGGAGGGTAACACAGGTTATCAATTCTTAACAATGCTTTTTATGCACAGTACAAATTAAAACCTGAGAGGAATGACCTGAAAGTTTCCCATTAGGTCCACAGTTAATGCAGTTGAGTCTATGCCACCCTGATGCAACTTATTTTTTGACTGATAAGTTATATTATTATTATTATTATTTTTATTATTATTATTTATTGAATTTCTATACCGCCCTACTCCGAAGGATTCAGGGCGGTGTACAGCCATGAATAAAAACACATTAAATATACAAAATTTAAAATCGAATAAAATAGATTAAATAAATTTGGCTGAATTTATACCCATAATTTAAATACCCATAATTTTAAAATACTACATTAAAAATTTAGAATTTACACTTAAAAGGGAGAAGATTTAGGCGAGGCCAGCTTGATGAAATAAAAGCGTCTTCAACTCGCGGCGGAAGGTGCACAGATCCGGAATCCTCCGTATCTCTGGGGGGAGCTCATTCCAGATCGTCGGTGCCCCCACAGAGAAGGCTCTCCCCCTAGGGGCCGACAGCCGACATTGTTTGGCCGACGGCACCTGGAGGAGCCCCTCTCTGTGGGAGCGTACTGGTCGGTGGGAGGCTGTTGATGGTAGTAGGCGGTCCCGTAGATAACCAGGTCCTAAGCCATGGAGCGCTTTAAAGGTGGTAACCAGAACCTCGAAGCGCACCCGGAAGACCACCGGGAGCCAGTGCAGCTCGCGCAGGAGAGGTGTTACATGGGAGCTCCATGTTGCTCCCATAACCACCCGCGCGGCCGCACTCTGCGCCAGTTGGAGCCTCCGGGTGCACCTCAAGGGGAGCCCCATGTAGAGAGCATTACAATAGTCCAGACGAGAGGTGACGAGGGCATGAGTGACTGTGCGTAACGAGTCCCAATCTAGAAAGGGACGCAACTGGTGAATCAGGCGAACCTGATGAAAAATCCTCCCGGTCACGGGCGTCAAGTGCTCTTCTAAAGACAGCCGTGAGTCCAGGAGGACGCCCAAGTTACGAGCCCTTTCCGTGGGGGCCAATGCTTCGCCCTCAATAGCCAGCGATGGCGCCAGCTGACTATATCAGGACGTCGGAAACCACAGCCACTCGGTCTTGGATGGGTTGAGCCTGAGCCCGTTTCTCTCCATCCAGATCCGTACGGCCTCCAGGCACTGGGACATCACTTCAAGGGCATCGTTGGGGTGGTCCGGGGTGGAGATGTACAGCTGGGTGTCGTCAGCGTACAGATGGTACTTCACCCCGAAACCACGGATGATCTCACCCAGCGGCTTTACATAAATGTTGAACAGAAGGGGCGAGAGAACCGATCCCTGCGGCATCCCACATATAAGGGGCCTCGGGGTCGATCTCTGCCCCCCTGTCAACACAGACTGCGACCAGTCAGAGAGAAAGGAGGAGAACCACCGTAAGACGGTGCCTCCCACCCCCAACCCTTCCAGCCGGTGCAGCATGATACCATGGTCAATGGTATCAAAAGCCGCTGAGAGGTCTAACAGGACCAGGACAGAGGAACAACCCCTGTCCCGAGCCCTCCAGAGATCATCAACCAACGCGACCAATGCCGTTTCCGTGCTGTACCCAGGCCTGAAGCCCGACTGGAACGGATCTAGATACGACGCTTCCTCCAGGTACTGGGGTAGCTGTCGTGCAACCACACTCTCAACAACCTTCGCAACGAAGCAAAGGTTGGAGACTGGACGATAATTAGCCAATACTGCCGGGTCCAGGGAAGGCTTCTTGAGGAGAGGCCTTACCACCGCCTCTTTCAAGGCGGCGGGAAAGACACCCTCACCCAACGAAGCATTTATAATCCCCTGGAGCCAGCCTCGCGTCACCTCCCGGGAAGCCAGCACTAACCAGGAGGGACACGGGTCCAACAAACATGTGGTCGCGTTCAATCTACCCAGAATCCTGTCCACGTCATCTGGGGTCACAGGATCAAACTCATCCCAGATAACAGTCTCAAGACCTGTCTCCGTCACCCTCGCTGGATCTATCCCGTCAGAGTCCAGACCTGCCCGAATCTGAGTGATTTTGTCATACAGATACTGAACAAAATCCTCGGCTCTACCCTCCAAGGGGTCCTCCCGCGCTTCCTGGTGGAGCAGGGAGCGGGTCACCCTAAACAGGGTGGCCGGGCGATTATCTGATGACGCAATAAGAGCAGTAAAATGAGTACATTTTGCTGCTTTTATCGCCACTAGGTAACTCCTAATATGAGATCTTACCAGTGTTCGGTCAGATTCAGAAAGACTAGCCCTCCAACAGCTCTCTAGGCGTCTTTTCCGGCGCTTCATCTCCCTCAGCTCCTCGGTGAACCAAGGAGCCAGGCGAGATCGGCGCCGGGTCAGAGGCTGCAAAGGCATGACTCGATCCAGGGCTCCAGCAGCCGCCCTATCCCAGGCGGCCACTAGGTCCCCAGATGAGGCGTGAGCCAGAACCTCCGGGATTGGCCCAAGCTCCATCTGGAACCTATCAGGTTCCATCAGGCGCCTGGGGCGGTACCATCTTACCAGTTCCGCCTCCCTGCGGCGGGGTGCTGCGGTTCGAAGGTCAAGGCGAAGGAGCGAGTGATCTGACCATGACAAGGGCTCGATGACTATATCCCCTATCTCGAGATCACTCAACCACTGTCCAGAGACAAAAACCAAGTCCAGTGTGTTTCCCCCAGTGTGCGTAGGGCCATGAATTAGTTGGGTCAGGTCCATGGCCGTCATGGAAGCCATGAACTCCCGAGCCACCTCAGACGCCTCACCCACGGATGGCAGGTTGAAATCCCCCATGACCATAAGTCTGGGGGTATCAACCGCCACCGCGGCAATAACGTTGAGTAGCTCGGGCAGGGCTGCCGCCACATGGCAGGGAGCCAGGTACGTGATCAGCAAACCCATCTGAACCCCGTGGCCCCACTTCACAAGGAGGGACTCACAACCAGCTGTCTGAGGTACAGTGGTCTCCCTCGGCTTAAGGCCTTCTCTAATAATAACCACTACTCCCCCGCCCCTCCCCTGTGACCTTGGCTGATGGAATGCATGGAAACCTGGTGGGCACATTTCTACCAGAGGGACCCCTCCCTCTGGGCCCAACCAGGTCTCCGTAATACCCGCCAGGTCCGCTCCCCCCTCGTAAACAAGATCACAGATGAGGGGGGCTTTATTTACTACAGACCTGGCGTTGCACAACATCAGACGAAGGCCCAGGCCCTGAAGGTCTGTACTACCTGGAGAACGGGTGGAGCCTTGGGGGCCGGAGCACTCTACCACTTGAAGACAGCGGGTGCGTGCTCCCTTAACATGATATGGCCCCCTGCTCCCGCCATATCTACCCCTCCCACACACAGTACCGATGGTAAAAGCATAGTCTGGACCAGCTCGACCCCCTCTGGATCCCCCACCACCCCCGCCCAACGTCCTGGCCAAGCCCGACTCTCCCCCTAGTGGGTTATCCCCCAAACCCCACAATCCTAATTCCAATCCCCCCCCCCTCCCCCCTCCCAGAACCCCTTAAAAGTTTAAACAAGGACAATTTTAAAACACCCCGCAGCCCCCTCTTTGCGGCATGCCACCTCTCGGGACTCCAGAGCCCGTCATCGAGGTAGGCCCTCGATAGAATAGAATAAATATTATATATATATATATATATATGAATCTATTTTATTTTTCTGCTTTCCATCCATTTGTACCATTTCTCCCATGATACATAATACTCCAAGTCTGTCATTCCTTTCAGTTCCAATGTTAGTTTGTCCATTTCAGCGCAATCAAAGATTTTTTTGATGATTAAGTCATCGGAGGGTGTCCTTGCATTCTTCCAGCATTGCGCAAAGGCTAATCTTGCCACGATTGTTATATGTAGAATCACATGTCTTGTTTTCTTGTCATATGTTTTTTTCATTATCCCCAGAAGGAACAGTTCTGATGCATATTCCAGTTGAGCTCCGGTTATTTCCTGCAACCAATTTTTTATTTTTTTCCCAATATTTTTTCAATTCTGAAAACACACGTGATCCTCTTTTACGGCCTTCTGACAAGCAAAATCAACGGGGAAGCCAGATTCACTTAACAACCGGGCTACTAACTTCACAACTGCAGTGATTCATTTAACAACGGTGCCAAGAAAGGTCGTAAAAACGGGGCAAAAGGAACAAATCTCTCGCTCAGCCAAAGACAGACACGTTGGGCTCTGTTGTGGTCGTAGGTCGAGGACTACCTGTGATATGATCCGGCGTCTGCCGGGGAGCAGCACAATCACACCCAAGATTTTTTTGGTGTGGGCATCAGCTGAACAATAATAAATCAGCTGCTCAGTTTCAACCAGAGTTGACGGTTCAGTGTCCCAAAGAGATTTTTATTTCTGTCTGGAAAAATTCTCAGGGAAGCATTCCTATTCATTTGCCTTAAGACAGCCAGTTTCATTTTGCTGTCAATTGAATAACATTTTTATTACTTTTCCAGCCAATTCCTTCTTGTCTCTGAATGTCTCAGCAAATAGCGGCATTTTCTTGCCCGAAAAAGATCGTTTTCTGAGTGTATCTTAACTCCCTTCTCTTTCTACTGATGGACCAAGAAAGCCTCTCTCAAACACTTCCAGGATTTCTCCCACTGAACCATCTGAGGCATCGTACGATGCTTCTGTTCAGACTTCAGTTTGCTTTTATACATGTACTTATTTATTTGTTAGATGTTTATCCCACCTTGATGACTTTTGTAAGTAATTCGAGGCAGCAAACCTAATTCTCCTTCCTCCCCCTATGGTCCCCATTGCAACAACCCTGTGATGTAGGCTGGGCAGAGAAAGAGGAATGGGGCCAAGGTCACCCAGCTGCATTTAATGCCTAAAATGGGATTAGAACTCACTGTCTCTTGTTGATTGGCCCAAAGTCATCAGCTGGCTTTCATGCCTAAAGCAGGACTAGAACTCACCGCCTCTTGGTGATTGGCCCAAAGTCACTCAGATCAGATGGCCTTCAAGCCTAAGGCGGGACTAGAACTCACCATCTCCTGGTGATTGGCCCAAAGTCACCAGCTGGCTTTCATGCCTAAGGTGGGACTAGAACTCACCATCTCCTGGTGATTGGCCGAAAGTCACCCAGCTGACTTTCATGCCTAAAGCGAGACTAGAACTCACAGTCTCCTGGTGGTTGGCCCGAAGTAAATCAGCTGCTTTCATAACTAAGGTGGGACTAGAACTCACCGTATGTTGGTAACTGGCCCAAAGTCACCCAGCAGGTTTCCATGACTAAGGTGGGACTAGAACTCCCAGTCGCCTGCTTTCTAGCCTGGTACCTAACAACTAAAACTAACAACGAAAACTAATAACGAAAACTAACAACTAAAGGCTAAAACATATGAAGAACGATTGCAGGAACTGGGTATGTCTAGTTTAATGAAAAGAAGGACCAGGGGGGACATGATAGCAGTCTTCCAATATCTCAGGGGTTGCCCCAAAGAAGAAGGGAGTCAAATTATTCTCCAAAGCACCAGAAGGCAGGACAAAAAGCAATGGGTGGAAACTAATCAAGGAGAGAAGCAACTTAGAACTAAGGAGAAACTTCCTAACAATGAGGACAATTAACCAGTCGTTATTGCCTTTAGAAGTTGTAGTTGTTTCATCACTGGAGGCTTTTAAGAAGAGACTGGACAACCACTTGTCCCAAATTCTATAGGGTTTCCTGCTTGAGCAAGGCATTGGACTAGAAGACCTTTTGATGTCCCTTCCAACTTTGTTATTCTGTTATCACATATGAAAAACAGTTGCTGGAATTGGGTGTGCCTAGTTTAATGAAAAGGAGCAGGGGGGTGATATGATAGCATTTTCCAGTATTTGAGGGGCTGGCACAAAGAAGGCGGGGGGAATCAACCTGAAAGCAGGACAAGAAGCCATGGATGGAAACTAACCAAAGAGAGAAGCAACCTGGAATTAAGGAGAAACTTCCTAGCAGTGAGGACAATTAACCAGTGGAACAACTTGCCACCAGAAGTTGTGGGTGATCCAACACTGGAGGACTTTAAGAGGAGACTGGACAGCCATTTGTCTGAAGTGGTGTAGGTGTATCCTGCCTAAGCAGGGGGTTGGACTAGAAGACCTCCAAGGTCCCTTCCATCTCTGTTATTCTATTCTATTCTAACTGCACCCACACTGGCTCTCGCTTGCTTCCCCAAGCAGCACCAAGTTACCACTCCGGGATCGTTCCCCCACATGTGCAAAATTACAATGTGCTTGTCTGGCAAAGCGCATTGCTCCAGTGCATTGCTTAGATGGCTAGGCAGCTTCTTCGCACAGAGATGCTTCATAGCCACTTGGGTGAAAGCGAACCTGCAGCAAACGGAGCCCAGCTCTTCCCAGAGTCTTCCGCTTCCTGCAGACATCCAGCGACTAGAGACGCTGCTTTCCAGAAAGGGGGGGTATGTGTCTGTAGATCCTCCCCCCACCCCCCTTGACCCCTTCCACCTGCCCTTGGCTGTAATCCTGTAAGTGCAGTTTCATGTTGCATTTCCACAGTTTCTCCCCATCCGAGAGGGACGGGCGACAAACCGCATTTATCTCAAATAGCTATTGATCTTTTTGGCTCTGTAAAAAATGATGACGCTCTTCAGCCTCGGCTGGAGGTTCGGTTTGGGGCCCCCGGCGCAGCTTCCCTGATGCAGCCCTTCCGCTTCCCACGGATTACAGATCCACTCATCCCCAGCCTGCACGCAAGCTAATCCAGAGATGCCAGAAGCCTCGGTTGGGGATTCTAACCCATTCAGTGGTTCTCCTCCGGCCCCACAAAAGAGACGTCCCTGGAAGGGACCCTGGAGGTCTTCCAGTCCAACCCCCTGTTCAAGCAGGAGACCCTATACCACTGCAGACAAATGGCTGTCCAATCTCTTCTTAAAAACCTCCAGTGTTGGAGCACCCACAACTTCTGGTGGTAAGCTGTTCCACTGGTTAATTGTCCTCACTGTCAGGAAGCTCCTCCTCCTCCTCCTCCTCCTCCTCCTCCTCCTTCTCCTTCTCCTCCTCCTTCTTCTCCGTCTTCTTCTCCTCCTCCTCCTCCTCCCCCCCTTCCTCTTTCCTCCTCCCCCTTTCTTCTAAAATATGCAACTTAGAATACTAGAGCTGGAAGGGATCTTGGAGTCTTCTAGTCCAACTCCCTTTTCGAGAAGGAGACCCTATAACATTTCAGACAGGTAAGGCTGTCCAGTCTCCTTCACCTCCAGTGATGGAAGCACCCACAACTTCTGGTGGCAAGCTGTTCCACTGGCTAATGGTCCTCACTGTCAGGAAGCTTCTCCTCAATTCCAGGTTGCTCCTCTCCTTGAGTGATTTCCATCTGTTCTTTCTCGACTTGCCTTTTGGTTCTTTGGAGAATAACTTCTCTCTTCTGCTTCTTCCTCATTCTTGGGGTCTGGGGGAGATTTCTAAATACCTTACTCAAAATTCCCAGATAGCTTAAACCAAAGCAACATAGTCTGTGATCCACAAAGTCTTGGGAACTTCCGTTGTGTCCTGAAATCTTCATATCAAAGAGCTGGAGATAACCAGGGCAGTGGGGGGTTCCCCTTTTGTTGGGTGCTCTGGTCCCACCGTTCCTGTGTGGCCTGGTTGCTGCTTCTGAGACCCTAACCCTGGAAGCAGATCCCGCCCTTTCATTGGAGAAGGGCAGAAATCAGCCCCGCTTGCACATTCTTGATTTGTTGATCAAGTCCTCCATGGTGTTGTTGTTTTTTTTTAAAAAAGTCACACAACAAAGGCCCCCCCCTTTTAATGCATTGCAGCTGCCATCTTGCCTTTTTTGACCTCTCTCCCCTGTGGCCCATGCAATTATTTCCTAGAAAGCACTTCATTCCTTCTACCGATGGTAACTTTCGTTGAATGCAAGTGCCAATTCCAATTAGCTCAATTAATTTGACTTCTCCGTTTCAAATCAAGCTAATGAGAGCTGGAGTCGGTCTCTGATTAAAATTTGAAGGCGGAAAATTAAATGCTGAGCTGTTATTGACCCCGTGAATTTTCCTTTCCTTCCAAGAAGCTTGGGAAAGTCAGGGATTCTTGGTGAGTTTGGCATGCTGATGGGCAAGCCTTAAAGTTCAGAATAACAGAGTTGGAAGGGACCTCGGAGGTCTTCTAGTCCAACCCCCTGCTCAAGCAGGAAATCCTACACCATTGCAGAAAATGGCTGTCCAGTCTCTTCTTGAAAACCTCCAGTGATGAAGCATCCACAACTTTTGGAGGTACGCAGTTCCACTGGTTAATTGTTCTCAGGAAATTTCTCCTTAGTTCTAAGGTGGATCTCTCCTTGATTGAGGCACTGGATCCAATGGGTTTCCTCAGATTTCTACAGCACGGAAAATCTGAATCCAATTTGATTTGTTGGATTATCTTGGTGTCTAAAAGATAATACTTGTGAATTCTTTTGCAGCAGATAGGAATACAGAATAACAGAGTTGGAAGCAGGTCTTCTAGGAAAAATCAAAGGTATAAGTTTAGGTGAGATCTGGCTCAAAAACAGTAACTGTGAGAGGGACCTTGGAGTCCTAGTGGACGATCCCTTAAACATGAGCCAGCCATGTGCGGCAGCAGCCAAAAAAGCCAACTCAATCCTAGGCTGCATTAACAGAGGCATAGAATCAAAATCACCTGGAGTATTAGTACCGCTTTATAAAGCCTTCGTAAGGCCACGCCTGGAATCCTGCATCCAGTTTTGGTCCCCACGTTACAAAAAAGATGTTGAGACTTTGGAAAAAGTGCAGAGAAGAGCAACTAAAATGATCAAAGGGCCTGGAGACTGAAACATACGAAGGACGGCTGCAGGATTTGGGTTTGGCTACTCTAGAGAAAAGGACATGATAGCTGTATTCCAGTATTTGAGGGGCTGCCAAAAAGAAGAGGGGGTCAAATTATTCTCCAAAGCACCTGAAGGCAGGACAAGAAACAATGGATGGAAACTAACCAAGGAGAGAAGCAACCTGGAATTAAGGAGAAACTTCCTAACAGTGAGAACAATTAACCAGTGGAACAGCTTGCCACCAGAAATCATGGGTGCTCCATCACTGGAAGTTTTTAAGAAGAGACCAGACAGCCACTTATCTGAAAGAGTCTAGGTTCTCCTGTTTTTTTTTTTTTTTTTTTTTTTAATTTAATTTGTATACCGCCCTTCTCCCGGAAGGGACTCAGGGCGGTGAACAGCCAAAATTAAAAAACATACAAATGCAAAAGTTAAGATAATTAAAAGAATTAAATCATCGGCTACCCAAATTTAAAACCCCAAATCCATAAAATTTAAAATCCCAATTAAAAACCATTTAGGCTAGGCCGGCTTGATGAAATAAAAACGTCTTCAGGGCTTTACGGAAGGTCCGGAGGTCTGGGATCAGTCGTATTCCAGGAGGCAGCTCATTCCACAGGGCGGGTGCCCCCACAGAGAAGGCCCTCTCCCTGGGGGCCGCCAGCCGACATTGCCTGACCGACGGCACCCCGAGGAGGCCCTCTCTGTGAGAGCGTATTGGCCGGTGGGAGGTTATCGGTAGCAGCAGGCGGTCTCGCAAATACCCTGGCCCTAAGCCATGGAGCGCTTTAAAGATGAGAACCAACACCTTAAAGCGCACCCGGAAGACCACCGGGAGCCAATGCAGCTCGCGCAGGAGAGGTGTTACGTGGGAGCGCCACGTCGCTCCCATAATCACCCGCGCAGCCGCATTCTGCACCAGCTGGAGCCTCCGGGTGCTCCTCAGGGGGAGCCCCATGTAGAGAGCGTTACAGTAGTCCAGGCGTGACGTAACCAAGGCATGAGTGACTGTGCACAAGGAGTCCCGATCCAGAAAGGGGCGCAACTGGCGTATCAGGCGAACCTGATAAAAAGCCCCCCTGGCCACGGCCGTCATATGCTCTTCTAAAGACAGCCGTGTGTCCAGGAGGACACCCAAGTTGCGAGCCCCCTCTGTGGGGGTCAGTGACTCGCCCCCAATAGCCAGCGATGGCACCAGCTGGCTATACCGGGACGCCGGCATCCACAGCCACTCGGTCTTGGAAGGGTTGAGCCGAAGCCTGTTCCTCCCCATCCAGACCCGCACGGCCTCCAGACACTGGGACATCACTTCGAGGGCATCATTGGGGTGGTCTGGGGTGGAAATGTACAGCTGAGTGTCATCAGCGTACAGATGGCATCGCACCCCAAAACCACGGATGATCTCACCCAGCGGCTTCACATAAATGTTGAACAGGAGCGGCGAGAGGACCGACCCTTGCGGCACCCCGCAAGCAAGGCGCCTCGAAGTCGACCTCTGCCCCCCTGCCAACACAGACTGCGACCGGTCAGAGAGATAGGAGGAGAACCACCGCAACACGGTGCCTCCCACCCCCAGTCCCTCCAGCCGGCGCAGCATGATACCATGGTCGATGTTTGAGCAGGGGGCTGGACTAGAAGACCTCCAAGGTCCCTTCCAGCTCTATTCTATTCTAATTCTTAATTCCAGATTGCAAGATCTTGCCAAAGCTGGGCATCGTCTGAAGGAGAGGCAGGGGCTTGCAATGGCACTGCTGGAGTTGAGGGACACAGTTTTCCTCCCTGCTGGGGGGAAGTCGAGGCAAACCGCACCACGGAACCATTCTGCATCTGTGTCACAGCGGTTGGGAAGGCTGGCGTGTGAGTTCTTTGAGAGTATTTCCAGATCCATCCATCCATCCCTCTGGATCTCTCTCGGGTTCTTGTATGCCTCAAAGGTCTCAGGACATAATGACAGAACAGGAGGAAATGCTCCAAGGAGCACCTGCAGGCAGTGGGAAACACAAATTCTGCAAGATGGCCGGGGTTTTTTTTTGCAGAATTGGGCTGCCTTTAGCTGAAGATGCCTTATCGGTCATCCCAGCATCACCCATTCATCCATTTGCAATGCATTATTTTTTTTAATTTTTGCAATGCATTATTTTACTGTGTTTTTGCAATGCATTATTTTTTTATTTTTGCAATGCATTATTTTTTTATTTTCGCAATGCATTATTTTTTTATTTTTGCAATGCATTATTTTACTGTGTTTTTGCAATGCATTATTTTTTTTATTTTCGCAATGCATTATTTTTTTATTTTTGCAATGCATTATATTTTAATTTTTGCAATGCATTATTTTACTGTGTTTTTGCAATGCATTATTTTTTTAAAAAAATTTGCAATGCATCGCAGGAAGTCCTTGGCTTACAACAGTTTAGTGACCGTTTCAAGTTACAAGCCACTGAAAGCATGTTTTCATATTCTGCGATTAATAATTTTTCATGCTCAATATTTCAGGTTTGTTTTGTTTTTTTTTAACCCGCAGGACTCAATCAAGGTGGGGCCGTGTATTTCACTCGTGCAAATCTGCGAAGCTCCCTGTGGCCAGTTCTCGCATTTGAAGCACTCGGGCAGGGAAGGCGCAGGGCAGCCTGGGCGTCATTTCCCAAGGAGCACTTTTGAGTCCGTTTTCTCTAAGTTGCATTAAGATTTTGGCTGCGAGTCTAGACTCCCACTAAACGAGACGTTACTTCCCAGTAAATGGAAAAGGATTGCAATTGTAGAATTAATAAGGTCGAAGAGGAAGCGGCTCGCCTTTGAGTTGCTCTTAGGTTTGATAGGCTCGGGGTCTCTGGGCTTAACGCACATTCAGGGCAAAGCAAGGTCAAAAAAGTCAAAATGGAAGGTGTTAGGTCTAGTGGTGAAGGCACCAGGTTGGAAGCCAGGAGATGGTGAGTTCTAGTCCCGCCTTAGGCATGAAAGCCAGCTGGGTGACTTTGAGCCAATCACCAGGAGACTGTAAGTTCTAGTTCTGCCTTAGGCTTGAAAGTCAGCTGGGCGACTTTAGGCCAGTCACCAGGTCACTAGGAGTTCTAGTCCTGTCTTAGGTACGAAAGCCAGCTGAGTATCACCAGGAGATGGTGAGTTCTAGTCATGCCTTAGGCATGAAAGCCAGCTGGGTGAATTTGGGCCAATCTCCAGGAGATGGTGAGTTCTAGTCCCACCCTAGGCATTAAAGGCAACTGGGTGACTTCAGGCCAATCACCAGGAGACGGTGAGTTCTAGTTTTGCCTTAGGCATTAAATCCATAACAACTGGGGTTAAAAAAAGTCATAAAATGGGGCAAAACTCACGTAACAACTGTGTCACCTGGCAACAGAAATGTTCGGCTCAGTTGCGGTCACTAATCCAGGACCTTATACCTCTATGGAAACAGCCTTTAAAACTATTAGCTATTTAAACGGTACTCCATCCTCTGTGCAAAGCTCTCTTTTTTTAAGAACAAAGAAATAAACACACCATATTCTAAGCCTTTCTTTCATTTAGACAGACTTGATCGCAAAATTGTAGGATAAATCAGTGTTACCACTTTCCTTATCCAGGTAGTCCTCGATTTACGCCCACAACTGAGCCCAGCATTTATGTTGCTAAATGAGACATTTGTTAAGTGAGTTTTGCCCCGTTTTACGACTTTCCTTGCCATGGTTGTTAAGCGAATCACTCCCGTTGTTAAGTGAGTAGCACAGTCGTTAAGTGAACCTGGCTTCCCCATTGACTTCACTTCTCAGAAGGTCGCAAAAGTGGATCACGTAACCCTGGGACGCTGCAGCCGTCAAAAATATGAGTCAGCTGGAATTTTGATCACGTGTCCACGGGGATGCTGCAGCGGTCGTAAGTGTGAAAAATGGTCATAAATCACTTTTTTCCGTGCCGTCGTAACCTCGGTCACTAAGCGAAGTGTTGTAAATCGAGGACTACCTGTACTGGAGAGGAATGAAGGGTCTGAACCTGTTTTATTTTGCTTTTTTTTTGCCCTTTTAAGCGTCTGGTTTAAGTGCATCAAGAGAGTTAAGGACAGAGACGCAACCTGAATAATGGATAACTTGACTTGAACCGAGCCAGCGTGGATTATCCAGTCTGACACTTCTAAAAAAGTGGACTTTTAAAAGTGGACTTTTAAAAAAAGAGAGCGCCTTCCCTGGGGAATTCTGGGAATTGAAGTCGCCGCATCTTCAAAGTTGCCAAGTAGGAGAAAAACACTGCACTAATCAAATTAAAAAGAAAAAAAAGTTTTTAACCCCCCCCTTTTTTTTAAAAAACCGTCAAAATTTTAGCGAGAGAAAGGAATGAGCAAGGAACCGGAAGGAACCGGAAGGAAGTCAGAAGGCTCGGAAGAAGGGGGAAGAGCTGGGAAAGTGGAACAGAGATCAAAAGCACCGGCCTTTTAAACTGGGTTTGGCTTGTTCTGGGAGCCGGTGAACAGCCTGGCGTAGAACAAGAGAGGAAGTTGAAGAAAAGCCCAAAATGCACAGGGCTCCACGAGGAAGGAGAGGAAGATTGGGAATGGATGATGGGTGGGACTCAGCACAATGAGGCTCGGGGGTCTTTGGTGCTTCCTGAGTTCGGTGGTTTTGTTGCAGACATTTCGTTACCAACCTAGGTAACACCATCAGGGCTAGAAGGGAGTGGGGTTTGCTTTCTGTTGATACACATTTGACCAGACATGGCTCTTGTATATAAACAGAGAGCGAAACCCTCTTCCTCCTCCTTCCTCTTCTTCCTCTTTCTCCTCCTCCTCCTTCCTCTTCTTCCTCTTTCTCCTCCTCCTCCTCTCCTTCTCCTCCTTCTTCCTCCTCCTCTCCTTCTCCTTCGCCTCCTCCTCCTTTCTCTTCTTCCTCTTTCTCCTCCTCCTCCTCCTCCTCTTCTCCTCCTCCTCCTCCTCCTCCTTCCTTCTCCTCCTCCTCTTCCTCTTCCTCCTCTCCTTCTCCTTCTCCTTCTCCTCTTCCTCCTCCTCCTCCTCCTCTTCCTCTTCCTCCCCTCCTTCTCCTTCTCCTCTTCCTCCTCCTCCTCCTCTTCTTCTCCTTCCTCCTCTTTCTCTCCTCCTTCTCCTTCTTCTCTTCCTTCTCCTCCTCCTTCCCCTTCTTCCTCCTTCTCCTCCTCTTCTTCTTCTCCTTCCTCCTCCTCCCCCTCCTTCCTCCTCCTCCTCCTCCTCCTCCTCTACCACCACCACCTCTCCACAAAGCCCACTCCCTTCTAACACTGATGATGTAACCTAGTTGGGTCTTGAAATGTCTGCAAGAAAATCCCAAGCTCAAGGAACTCACCCAAGCTACAAACATTCTCTACCATGGGTAAAACGAGGCTGAATGAAGACTGGAGCCTCCTCTGCCCCTTTCTTGCCTCTGCCTCTGCCTCCCTGACTGGAAATGGGCTCATTGCTGCCCAAGCTCAGTGGAAACAGCAAAGGGGTTAATATTCTGCAACCTTTCGGGACGGCAACTCTGCTTCCACATGGTCAGCATGGCCTGGAGGAGCGTGTGGGCTTCAGCCTCTCCCAGCCGTGCCGGTCACACCAGCTGCTCCGTGGGCTTTTGCTGGCCTGGTCCAGCCCGGGGCAGGAGCAGAAGGGAAGCGATCTTGATTGATGAGGGCTTGCAAACTTGCTGACTGAGATGCTTCAGTGGTCCTAGAGCCCCTGAGCAAGACTTGAGATGGGAGCCCTGCGTTCCTTCTGCATGCCCCCTTCTCTTCCACAGCAGCCAGGAGTCAGGGATCAGGCCCAGAGGGGATCTAAGGACCAGGCCTGTTTGAGGGACCAGAAATGGCTGAGATGGTACATCCAGGTTCACTGATAAAGGAGAGAATGGAGTGGGATGGAGGCAGAGTTCCCATACTCTACGGGTGACAGTCTTCCAATATTTGAGGGGCTGCCCCAAAGAAGAGGGAGTCAAGCTATTTTCCAAAGCACCAGAAGGTAGGACAAGAAGCAACGGGTGGAAACTCATCAAGGAGAGAAGCAACTTAGAACTAAGGAGAAATTTCCTGACAGTGAAATCAATTAACCAGTGGAACAGCTTGCCACCAGAAGTTGTGAATGCTCCATCACTGGAGGTTTTTAAGAAGAGACTGGACAGCCACTTGTCTGAAATGGTAAAGGGTCTACTGCTTGGGCAGGGGGTTGGACTAGATGACCTCTAAGGTCCCTTCCAGCTCTTGTCATTCTGCATTCTGTAAAAGTTCAGGAGAGAAGGACTAGGGGTGACATGATAGTCTTCCAGAAGAGGGGTATTTTCCAAAGCACTAGCAGACAAAACGGGAAGCAATGGATGGAAATTAATCAAGGAGAGAAGCAGCTACGTATGTTGCTTTGGTTTAAGCTATCTGGGAATTTTGAGTAAGGTATTTAGAAATCTCCCCCAGACCTCAAGGATGAGGAAGAAGCAGAAGAGAGAAGCTATTCTCCAAAGAACCAAAAGGCAAGTCGAGAAAGAACAGATGGAAATCACTCAAGGAGAGAAGCAACCTTGTTCTGTCCCCGTCTCACACACGCACACAAACAGACAGCCGGGGGTTAAATAAACTGGCAGACAACCAATTCTTCCGATAAGATGCTTGGCAGCAACCCAGTACCTACTTGCCAAGAACTTTACTCAATAAACAAAATACACACAGTCAAGAATTGTCCAGTAAAATAAATCCAAGGCCGATAATGTTGTTTCCAAAGATGCAATGTGACTCGATAGTAGTTAGTTTTGTCCGTCACAGAGTCTGAATGGCCACCTCACCCCCTTTTATACCCTGTGGGGTGTGGTCTAGTGACTCAGCTTAATCTCAGGCACGCCTTTTCTTCTGTTGCGCGCGCTTATCTCTGCGACGCTGCTGAGGATCCAGCCAAGACTCATCTCCCTCATCACTGTCCACCTGTGGCTGCGTGGACGTGCTTGGCCCCGGCCCTATCTCTTGCCCTTCGGCGGACACCGAAGGCATTGCCAGAGAGGAGGGTCCTGGAGAGGGAGGCCTTGCCAACTCCTCTCCTTCACTCTCGGAGTCCTCTCCTGCCGATGACACAGGCTCAGGTAACGGAGCCACTACAAACCTGGAATTGAAGAGAAGCTTTCTGACAGTGAGGACAATTAACCAGTGGAACAGCTTGCCACCAGAAGTTGTGGGTGCTCCAACACTGGGGCTTTTAAAGAAGAGATTGGACAGCCATTTGTCTGCAGTGGTATAGGGTCTCCTGCTTGAGCAGGGGGTTGGACTGGAAGACCTCCAGGGTCCCTTCCAGGGACGTCTCTTTTGTGGGGCCGAAGGAGAACCATTGAATTGGTTAGAATCCTCAACCGGAGCTTCTGGCATCTCCAGATTATCTTGCGTGCAGGCTGGGGATGAGTGGATCTGTAATCCGTGGGAAGCGGAAGGGCTGCATCAGGGAAGCTGCGCCGGTGGCCCCAAACCGAACCTCCAGCCGAGGCTGAAGAGCGTCATCGTTTTTTACAGAGCCAAAAAAGATCAATAGCTATTTGAGATAAATGCGGTTTGTCGCCCGTCCCTCTCGGATGGGGAGAAACTGTGGAAATGCAACATGAAACTGCACTTACAGGATTACAGCCAAGGGCAGGTGGAAGGGGTCAAGGGGGGTGGGGGGAGGATCTACAGACACATACCCCCCCCTTTCTGGAAAGCAGCGTCTCTAGTCGCTGGATGTCTGCAGGAAGCGGAAGACTCTGGGAGGAGCTGGGCTCTATTTGCTGCAGGTTCGCTTTCACCCAAGTGGCTATGAAGCATCTCCGTGTGAAGAAGCTGCCTAGCCATCAAAGCAATGCGCTGGAGCAATGCGCTTTGCCAGACAAGCACATTGTAATTTTGCACATGTGGGGGAACGATCCCGAAGTGGTAACTTGGTGCTGCTTGGGGAAGCAAGCGAGAGGCAGTGTGGGTGCAGTTAGAATAGAATAGAATAACAGAGTTGGAAGGGACCTTGGAGGTCTTCTAGTCCAACCCCCTGCTTAGGGAGGATACCCTACACCACTTCAGACAAATGGTTATCCAACCTCTTCTTAAAAACTTCCAGTGTTGGAGCATTCACAGCTTCTGGAGGCAAGCTGTTCCACTGATTAATTGTTCTCACTGTCAGGAAATTTCTCCTTAGTTCTAGGTTGCTTCTCTCCTTGATGAGTTTCCACCCATTGCTTCTTGTCCTGCCTTCAGGTGCTTTGGAGAATCGCTTGACTGCTTCTTCTTTGGGGCAGCCCCTGAGATATTGGAAGGCTACAATCATGTCTCCCCTGGTCCTTCTCGTCATCAAACTAGACATACCCCAATTCCTGCAACCGTTCTTCATATGCTTTAGCCTTTAGTTGTTAGTTTTCGTTATTAGTTTTAGTTGTTAGTTTTAGTTGTTAGGTACCAGGCTAGAAAGCAGGCGACTGGGAGTTCTAGTCCCACCTTAGGCATGGAAACCTGCTGGGTGACTTTGGGCCAATCACCAACATATGGTGAGTTCTAGTCCCACTTTAGGCATGAAAGCAGCTGATTGACTTTGGGCCAACCACCAGGAGACTGTGAGTTCTAGTCTCGCCTTAGGCATGAAAGCCAGCTGGGTGACTTTGGGCCAATCACCAGGAGATGGTGAGTTCTAGTCCTGCCTTAGGCATGAAAGCCAGCTGGGGACTTTGGGCCCAATCACCAGGAGATGGTGAGTTCTAGTCCTGCCTTAGGCATGAAAGACAGCTGGGTGATTCTGGGCCAATGACCAGGAGATGGTGAGTTCTAGTCCCACTTTAGGCATGAAAGCCAGCTGGTGACTTTGGGCCAACCACCAGGAGACTGTGAGTTCTAGTCTCACCTTAGGCATGAAAGCCAGCTGGTGACTTTGGGCCAATCACCAGGAGATGGTGAGTTCTAGTCATGCCTTGGGCATGAAAGCTGGGTAACATTGGGCCAATCACCAGGAAATTGTGAGTTCTAGTCCCTCCTTAGGCATGAAAACCAGCTGGCGACTTTGGGCCAATCACCAGGAGATGGTGAGTTCTAGTCCCACCTTAGGCTTGAAGGCCATCTGATCTGAGTGACTTTGGGCCAATCACCAAGAGGCGGTGAGTTCTAGTCCTGCCTTAGGCATGAAAGCCAGCTGGGTGACTTTGGCCCCATTCCTCTTTCTCTGCCCAGCCTACCTCACAGGGTTGTTGCAATGGGGACCATAGTGGGAGGAAGGAGAATTAGGTATGTTTGCTGCCTCGAATTACTTACAAAAGTCATCAAGGTGGGATAAACATCTAACAAATAAATAAGTACATGTATAAAAGCAAACTGAAGTCTGAATAGAAGCATCGTACGATGCCTCAGATGGTTCAGTGGGAGAAATCCTGGAAGTGTTTGAGAGAGGCTTTCTCGGTCCATCAGTAGAAAGAGAAGGGAGTTAAGATAGACTCAGAAAACGATCTTTTTCGGGCAAGAAAATGCCGCTATTTGCTGAGACATTCAGAGACAAGAAGGAATTGGCTGGAAAAGTAATAAAAATGTTATTCAATTGACAGCAAAATGAAACTGGCTGTCTTAAGGCAAATGAATAGGAATGCTTCCCTGAGAATTTTTCCAGACAGAAATAAAAATCTCTTTGGGACACCAAACCGTCAACTCTGGTTGAAACTGAGCAGCTGATGGATTATTGTTCAGCTGATGCCCACACCCAAAAAATCTTGGGTGTGATTATGCTGCTCCCCGGCAGACGCCGGATCATATCACAGGTAGTCCTCGACCTACGACCACAACGGAGCCCAACGTGTCTGTCTTTGGCTGAGTGAGAGATTTGTTCCTTTTGCCCCGCTTTTACGACCTTTCTTGGCACCGTTGTTAAGTGAATCACTGCAGTTGTGAAGTTAGTAGCCTGGTTGTTAAGTGAATCTGGCTTCCCCGTTGATTTTGCTTGTCAGAAGGCTGTAAAAGATGATCACGTGTGTTTTCAGAATTGAAAAAATATTGGGGAAAAATAAAAAATTGGTTGCAGGAAATAACCGGAGCTCAACTGGAATATGATCAGAACTGTTCCTTCTGGGGATAATGAAAAAAACATATGACAAGAAAACAAGACATGTGATTCTACATATAACAATCGTGGCAACATTAGCCTTTGCGCAATGCTGGAAGAATGCAAGGACACCTTCCGATGACTTAATCATCAAAAAAATCTTTGATTGCGCTGAAATGGACAAACTAACATTGGAACTGAAAGGAATGACAGACTTGGAGTATTATGTGTCACGGGAGAAATGGTACAAATGGATGGAAAATAGAAAAATAAAATAGATTCAGATTTTTTTTATATATATAATTAAATTTATATGCCGCCCTACTCCTGAAGGACTCAGGGGGGTGAACAGCCAAAAAAGTAAAATATTCATAATACAAACGTTAAAAACAGTTTAAAATACATTAAATACTTTGGCCAAATTTAAAACACCCCAATTATAAAACCAATTTAAAAGCAATAATAGAATTTGATGAAATAAAATGTATAGAGGACAAGAATTCAGTAATGATATGTCGTGTAAAATTTTTCTTTTTTGTATTTTTGTATTTTTGATGGTTTTTTGTTTGTCTAAAAATTAATAAAATATGTATTAAAAAAAAGACGATCACATGACCTCGGGACACTGCAACTGTCATAAGTACATGCCAGTTGCCAAGCTCCCAAATTTTGATCATGTGACTTTGGGGATGCCGCAATGGTTGTAAGGGTGAAACCAAGCCTAAATCACTTTTATCAGTGTTGGTATAACTTCAAACCATCACAAAATGAACAGTTGTAAGTCTATGGTCTACATGTAAAGCATGTAGGTCTACATGCTTTTCTCAGAATAGAAATTTGTGGTCACATTGCAAGAAGGCCAAATTCACAACAAAAGTGCACATGAACAAGTTTTATATTTCAATCAGAATAGAGCTGGAAGGGGCCTTGGAGGTCTTCTAGTCCACTCCCTTGCTCAAGCAGGAGACCCTATCTCAGGCAAGTGGCTGTCCAGCCTCTTCTTAAAAACATCCAGTGATGAAGCGCACACAACTTCTGGTGGCAAGCTGTTCCACTGGTTAATTGTCCTCACTGTTAGGAAGTTTCTCCTCAATTCCAGGTTGCTTCTCTCCTTGATGAGTTTCCACCCATTGCTTCTTGTCCTGCCTTCAGGTGCTTTGGAGAATAGGTTGAAACCCCCCCTCCCCCATCCTTTGTGTAAACGTAAAGGTTCCCCTCGCACATACATGCTAGTCGTTCCCGACTCTAGGGGCCGGTGCTCAACTCCGTTTCAAAGCCGAAGAGCCAGCACTGTCTGAAGACGTCTCCGTGGTCATGTGGCCGGCATGACTCAATGCCAAAGGCACACAGAACGCTGTTCCCTTCCCACCAAAGGTGGTCCCTATTTTTCTACTTGCATTTTTTACATCCTTTCGAACTGCTAGGTTGGCAGAAGCTGGGACAAGTCACGGGAGCTCACCCCGTTAGGCGGCACTAGGGATTCGAACCGCTGAATTGCCGACCTTTCTGATTGACAAGCTCAGCGTCTTAGCCACTGAGCCACCACATCTTTGTGGCAGCCCCTCAAACTGGAACACTTCTATCATGTTCCCCCCTAGTCGTCCTTTTCTCTAGACTGGCCATACCCAAATCTTGCAACCATTCTTCATGTTTTAGTCTCCAGGTCCTTAATAATCATCTTAGTTGCTCTTCTCTGCACTTTTTCCAAAGTCTCAACATCTTTTTTGTAATGTGGTGATGATCAAAACTGGTGGCAGGATTCCAGATGTGGCCTTACTAAGGCTTTACAAAGCGCTACTAATCCTTCACCTGATTTAGATACTATGCCTCTGATCTCGCTTCCTCAAGGCAAACTTTGGAAACAGTTCCTTTCAAAACTTTGGACTATAGATCCCATCGTTCCCAGCCTAGCACGCTGCAGGTGGGGTGGGGGGGATGCCGGCTGCAGCTTTGGGAGCCGTATCTGATCCAAGCTTCCCGAGGGCGCCGGGTTGGGGAAGCTGACTTCTCTCCCATTTTATTTTATTTTTTTAATTTCCTTCTCGTGGCTGCCTTGGGAGTTTTAAAAGCTTTCCAATTAAGCTCCCAAATTTTGCACTCGCGAGACTGTCAGCCCTGCAAATGAGGCAGCTTGTGAATTTCACCGTGATCACAGAACTTGGGTGTTTGCCAGCCAGAGGTGCCAGTTGTTCGAAAGCTGTAATCGGAGTCTTGCGCCCGGGACTTTGCTTTCCTCTCTCAATGCTAAGCGGGGTTGTGCGCCCCCCAAAGCCTCACGCCCGTCCCCTCCGCCTCTGATCTTGGGTGAGCTCAGCTGGTCTGCTTGGAGAGAATCACACCGGCCAATGAAGGAGAATATTCGTAGCTCAGGGTTGAACCGTGGGATCCTCGGTGCTCTCTGAGCTTGGCTGTTTTCTTGTAGACGTTTCATGACCCAACTAGGGAACATCATCAGTGCTAGAAGGGAATGGGGTTTGCAGAGAGGAGGAGGAGGACTGTGGGGTCCTTGGTGCCTTCTGAGCTTGGTTGTTTTCTTGCAGACATTTCATGACCCAACTAGGTAACATCATCAGTGTTAGAAGTGTGGATAGCTCAACAGACAGAAGCATTGTAATTTAACACCAGCTGTCTGCAATTAAAGTAAATTCGAATCCCGCCAGGCTCAAGGTTGACTCAGCCTTCCATCCTTTCTAAGGTAGGTGAAATGAGGACCCAGTTTGTGGGGGGCAATAAGCTGACTTTGTATAAATATACAAAAGGATGAAGGCTATTGCTTAACGCATTGTAAGCCGCCCTGAGTCTCCGGAGAAGGGCGGCATATAAATCAAATTTAAAAAAAAAACAAAAAAAAAAGGGAGGGAGGGAGGAAGGAGGAGGAGGAGAACTGTGGGCTCCTTGGTGCTCTCTGAGCTTGGTAGTTTTCTTGCAGATGTTTCATGACCCAACTAGGGAACATCATCAGTGCTAGAAGGGAGGGGTCTTTGCTCTCTGTTTATATTGATTTTTGTTGTTCTGTTGTTGTTGATGGGGAAATTCTTAATGATTCCTTGATTAGGCTGTTAGGCTCTTTAATAGTTTGTCTGAGTTGGTAGTTCACTACTTAATTGCAATATTGGTGACTGCTTGATCGTTGGTCTGGTGTTAAACAGTCACTTCTCTCTTCTAGCACTGATGGTGTTACCTAGTTGGGTAATGAAACATCTGCAAGAAAACAACCAAGCTCAGAGAATACCAAGGACTCGGCAATCCTCCTTCTCCTCTCCACAAACCCCACTCCCTTCCAGCACTGATGATGTTCCATAGTTGGGTCATGAAACGTCTGCAAGAAAACCAAGCTCAGAAAGCACCCAGGGACCCTATAGTCCTCCTCCTCCTCCTTCCCTCCACAAACCTTACTCCTTTCTAGCACTGATGATGTTCCATAGTTGGGTCATGAAACATCTGCAGGAAAACCGCCAAGCTCAGAGAGCATGGAAACAAGGAGGATGTGCACAGATGGATAGAAGGGAGCGGCAGTCGATGTAAACGAGATTAAAACTATTTCCTTTGCTTTCATTTCTTTGTCTTATGATGTCTTATCCTTTCTCCATGCTTTGCACAACCTGAACGAGAACAGAGCAATGGGCATGCTGCAGGGGTGGGTTCTAAATTTTTTTACTACCCGTTCTGTGGGTGTGGCTTATTTTGTGGGCGTGGCTCGATGGTCATGTGACAATTCTTTAGGATTTAGCAGCGGTACTGGTCTACCAGGCTTTTAACTGCTTGCATAGCTGTACCAGTCTACCCATTTATTTTTGCAGGCACCGGTCTACTCATTGACTCATACTCGGTCAAGCAATGCCGACTGACGACCCCCAGGGGGAGGGCCTTCTCTGTGGGGGCACCCGCCCTCTGGAACGAGCTACCCCCAGGAATACGACTAATCCCGGACCTCCGGACCTTCCGTCGAGCTTTGAAGACCTTCCTATTCCAGCAAGCTGGGCTGGCTTGAAATTTTTAAAGGGTTTTAAGGGGTAATGGGTTTTAAATACTTCGGGAAGCCAATTGGATTTAATTCTGTTTTAAATTATTTTAAATTTTGTATTGTATGTATTTTAATCTGGCTGTGCACCGCCCTGAGTCCTTCGGGAGAAGGGCGGTATACAAATTTAAATATAATAATAATAATAATAATATAATAATTTGTTTTTGCAGGCACTGGTCTACTCATTTGTTTTTGGAGGCACCGGTCTACCACCAAACTGCCTTTTACCACTGATTAGCTGTAGGGCGGCCTTTTGAAGCCCCTAGGCAAGAGTTTAAACAGTTTTTCTTTATAGCCCATCAGCTGGGACTCAGGAGGCAGCAATACATTGGGGGTGGGGCCAAATAAAAGGTAAGAATAACACGGGGGGGGTGGGGGCGGGGGGCAGAACTGGTTTGATGACGTCATATCATCACCGCTACCGGCTCGGCAGAACCGGCCCAAACCGGGAGGAACTCACCACTGGTTTGCTGTATGCAGGCATTCCCCATATTAAGAGGGACGGATTTATATCTTACCTAACCTATCCTTACAAGACTCCGGGAAATTCGGGAAGGGCGGGAAGGGCGGTATAGAAATCCGAAAATAAATGAATAAATAAATAAAATAAATAAGTAAATTCAAGTCCATTAAGTAGAAATAAAAATACCGATTAAAAAGAGATTACGCATCAAGAAGTATGGAATCTTTTAGAATAACAGAGTTGGAAGGGACCTTGGAGGTCTTCTAGTCCAACCCCCTGCTTAGACAGGAGACCCTACACCACTTCAGACAAAGTAGACAACTCTACATGACTTTTTCCCCTATAACTCTGGTGCCAGGCTTGCCAGCTCACCGAGAGGAAGGGGCAGAACGAAGAGCAGGTTGAAATTCTGGTTTCTTGACACCGGGTGCAAATCGCACAGCCATGCAGGCGGGCGCAGAACTTTTTGCTGAATTAGCAGAGTGTTTGGAAAAGATAAGAGGGGAAGCTCAGCGCATCGCATCGGCTCAGCTAATCCCACCACAAGTGTGAAATGAAGCTCAGCCAGGCTGCCTCGCGCAAATCAGCAGCCTGCCCTTCCTTAAGGCAACTAAATAATAAAATAATCAATAAAAAAATCAATAAATAAAATAATCAATAAAAGGAAAGGAAATAATAAATAAATAAAATATAATAATAATAAAATAAAAAATAACATAATAATAAAATAATAAAATGAAATGAAATCTAAAATAAAATATAAAATAATACATAAAATGTAAAACAATACAATAAAATATAAAATAATACATAAAATAAAATAATGAAATGAAATAAAATAAAATATAAATTAAAATAATGAAATAAAATAAAATAAAATAAAATACAAAATGAAATGAAATGAAATGAAATAAGAAAAGAAGAGAAAAGAAAAGATAAAATCCCAGGGGATTGCAGGGAGGAAGAAGAGGAGGATGGTGGGGTCTTTGAGCCTGGTTGTTTTCTTGCAAAATGTTTCATTAATGTTCATTCAGTAATGTTCCATTCAGGGGTGGGTTTTACTTACCTTTACTACCGGTTTGCAATAGGATCGCGCACGTGCGCGCTCACTTCTGCATGCACAGATCACCAATGATGACATCTGGGGAAGTGGGCGGGGCCTCCCGCCAGTTTTACTACCGGTTCTTGCGAACCGGTCCAAACCGGGGGCAACCCATCACTGGTTTCATTACCAAACTAGGTAACATGGTCAGTGCTCGAAGGGACTGGAGTTCTCTTTCCTTTAAAGAGGTTTATTTATTTATTTATTATTTATCGCAAGAGTATTTAAGTATTTAAGAAAATACTAACAATCATTTGCCTGAGGTGATATGAGGACTCCTGCCTTGGGTTTGCCTAGATTCACACGTCATTAAGTGAAACCAACTTCCCCCATTGACTTTGCTTGTTGGAATCATGTAAGGAATGTCAATCACCTGTCCTTGGGATGCTGGAACCGTCGTAAATACGAGTCAGTTGCCAAGCTTCCAAATTTTGATCATGTGACCACGGGGACGTTGCAACGGTCGTAAATGTGAGAAACAGTCCTAAGTCCCTTTTTTCAGTGCCGTAGTAACTTCGAACGGTCCCTAAATGAATGGTCGTAAGTCATGGACTAACTATATCTATCCATGTGTAACTGCCTTCACAAAGTCCTCGGGGTTTGTGCTATGCTGTGTTGGGGATTTCTGGGAGTTTTTTTTAAAATTTGATTTATATGCCGCCCTTCTCCGGAGACTCAGGGTGGCTTACAATGCGCTAAGCAATAGCCTTCATCCTTTTGTATATTTATACAAAGTCAGCTTATTGCCCCCACAAACTGGGTCCTCAATTTACCTACCTTAGAAAGGATGGAAGGCTGAGTCAAGCTTGAGCCTTGGCGAGATTCGAACCCTGCAGTAATTGCAGGCAGCTGGTCTTAATAACAGGGTGCTTTAAACCACTGTACTACCAAGGCTCTTCTCAGTTGAAGTCCACCCATCTTTAAGTGGCCAAGGTTGGCCGGGAAATCCTAGGAGGAAGTCCACTTTTTCCTAGGGGGAACATCTGGAGTAATGCTTCTCAACCGTGGCAACTTTTAAGAGAGGTGGACTTCAACTCCCAGAATTCCCCAGCACAGCTTCAATTCTGGGAGTTGAAGTCCACCTCTCTTAAAAGTTGAGAAACGCTTTTTAAAGTAAGTGAAATCTTCCCAGGTTTGTCTTTTGTTGTTGTTGTTAGAGGCAAAGTCGTGTCCGACCCATCGCAACCCCATGGACAACGTTCCTCCAGGCCTTCCTGTCCTCTACCATCCTCTGGAGTCCATTGAAGCTCAGGCCGACTGCTTCAGTGACTCCATCCAGCCACCTCCTTCTCTGCCGTCCCCTCCTTCTTTTGCCCTCCATCTTTCCCAGCATTAGGCTCTTCTCCAGGGAGTCCTTCCTCCTCATTCGGTGGCCAAAGTACTTGAGTTCCATCTTCAGGATCTGGCCTTCTAAAGAGCAGGCAGGGTTGATCTCCTCTAGGACTGACCGGTTGGATCGCCTTGCAGTCCAAGGGACTCACAGGAGTCTTCTCCAGCACCAGAGTTCAAAGGCCTCCATTCTTTGGCGCTCAGCCTTCCTTATGCTATCCAGAGTCCCTCGGGAGTTGGGCGGCATAAAAATGCGACTAATAAATAAATAAATAAATAAATTATGGTCCAACTTTCACAGCCATCCATTGCAACTGGGAAAACCACAGCTTTGACTATACGCACTTTTGTTGGCAGGGTGATGTCTCTGCTTTTTAGTATGCTGTCTAGGTTTGTCTTAAGATAATTTAATTTTAAAACATTGTCAAATTTCTCCTCCCTTCCTCCATGCAACATCAGCAGAGCCTCCCCTCCTCCCCTTCGGCCCTGGGGTGGGGGGGTCACCCCTCTGCATCCACCCACCCCTTATCAAAGGCAAAACAAAGTCTCTAAGGTATTAACCGAACAATGGAGGAATAAGCACTTTTCTTTATTCATTCACCCACCGCCTGATAATATCACATTGATGATAATTTTCCTTTAATGGACCATTTGCAGTAATTATGATGCAGCGGGTGAATAATTGCATTTGTCACCTGACGGCTCAGGCTGAGCTGCAAGCAAACGGAATCCCCCTTGGCTTCCCTGACCGAAAAGGGGAGGGGAGGGGGGGTGCAGAAAAGATGGACTGCTTGGCCAGCCCCAAATTTTGCACCCCGGGCTTCTCCCCCTCCTTCGCTTTTTTTTTTAAATAGGGTTTTGCATTCCTTTCCTTCCTCCTCCTCCTCCTCGTGCAGTGTCAGTTCTTCCGAAGGTTTTAACGCCAGCCCTTTGCATGTTCTCCATGTTGGTTTGTTGAGACAACTCCAAATTCGTGCCACTAATTTACTCCGTTCATTTTAATTCTTGTTCGTTTAACAACTTCTTGGGGATTTTCAAACTGCAGCCCAAAACAGAACTAACTAGATAAGCCTGCTTGGTGTAATGAAGAGAAGAACTTGGGGGGACATGATAACAGTGTTCCAGTATTTGAGCGGTTGCCCCAAAGAAGAGGAAGTCAAGCTATTCTCCAAAGCACCTGAAGGCAGGACAAGAAGCAATGGAAGGAAACTAATCAAGGAGAGAAGCAACCTGGAACTAAGGGGAAATTTCTGGACAGTTAGAACAGTTAATCAGTGGAACAGCTTGCCACCAGAAGTTGGGGGTGCTCCATCACTATAGTTTTCAAGAAGAGACTGGACAGCCATTTTTTTTTAAAATTTGATTTATATGCCGCCCTTCTCCGGAGACTCAGGGCGGTTTACAGTGCGTTAAGCAATAGCCTTCATACTTTTGTATATACCTGCTTAGTAGAGCTTTCGGCCTCCCTTAAGCAGTGTTCTTTTTTGTACAAAGTCAGCTTATTGCCCCCACAATCCGGGTCCTCATTTTACCTATCTCGGAAGCATGGAAGGCTGAGTCAACCTTGAGCCTGGTGAGAATTGAACTCGCAGTAATTGCAGGCAGCTGGATGTTAAATGCTGCCTTAGGAGGCATTAGACTCCTACGCCACTCAGGCTCCTTAAATCTTTGTCTGAAATGGTATAGGATCTCCTGCCTGAACAGGGGGTTGGACTAGAAGACCTCCAAGGTCCCTTCCAACTCTGTTATTCTGTTAAATAAATAAAATAAATAAAAATCCCAAGCTCAGAGAATACCAAGGACCCCATCATTCAACCCTGAGATAGAAATGTCTACAGAGATTCTCCGTCATCCAGGTTATGGTTGAGCCTGAGTGGCACAGCAGACTAATGCTACTGTTAAAGGTAGTATTTAGCTTCCAGCTGCCTGCAATTACTGCGAGTTCAATTCTCACCAGGCTCAAGGTCGACTCAGCCTTCCATCCTTTCTAAGGTAGGTAAAATGAGGACCTGGTTTGTGGGGGCATTAAGCTGACTTTGTATAAATATACAAAAGTATGAAGGCACTGTAAGCCGCCCTGAGTCTCCGGAGAAGGGCGGCATATAAATCAAAATCAAAATCAAAATAAATAAAAAATATGGTTGTCCCAACGGTGCTTTTTTTCAAGAGGCAACTGGACTTTCTGGTTTTTCTTGGAAGACCTTTCACTTCCCATCCAAGAAGCTTCTTCCGTTGAAGAAGCGAAGAAGCTTCTAGGATGAGAAGTGAAACGTCTTCCAAGAAAAACCAGAAAGTCCAGTTGCCACTTGGGAAAAAAGCATCATTGGGGCTGAAATAGAAATATTGTCTTCGATTGGTCGAAATAAATGTGCAATGGTATTGGAAGTGTCCGTGTGCTAGGCCTTCCTTTCCACTCCACACAGCCAAGCACACTTTTCAACTGACATATACATCTCCCACTAAGTCACAATCCTTTTCTGCCCTGCTCTGAATAAATGAATTCTCACGTTTCTTGGTATGGCGTGTTTGGGATAATTGTTGGCACCAACAGTTTTTTGCAATGCAGATCCGTTTCTCATTACCACTTACATGGGCTTTAATTGCAAATCTTTTCTCTCCTTCAAACACAAAGGGGGGACTCTCAGCCCATCGGAATCACTTCATTTTCCTAAGTGCTTCTTTCTTTCAGAGTCAATGGCAGGACTTTTGTTTGGGGGTTCAGGAGGCTTTCCTACCAAGCCATTTCCTGGTTTAGAATCAGAATCAGAATAGAGATGGAAGGGACCTTGGAGGTCTTCTAGTCCAGCCCCCTGCTCAAGCAGGAGATCCTATACCATTCTTAAAAACCTCCAGGGATGGAGCACCCACAACTTCTGGTGGCAAGCTGTTCCACTGGTTAATTGTTCTCACTGTCAGGTAATTTCTCCTTAATTCCAGGTTGCTTCTCTCCTTGATTAGTTTCCATCCATTGTTTATTTTCTTGCCTTCTGGTGCTTTGGAAAATAAGTTGACCCCCTCTTCTTTGGGGCAGCCCCTCAAATACTGGAAGACTGCCCTCATGCCCCCCCAGTCTTTCTTTTCTCTAGACTAGATATACCCTTCAAATGTTCTTCATCTGTTTTTGTCTCCAGGTCCTTAATAATCATCTTAGTTGCTCTTCTCTGCACTTTTTCCCAAAGTCTCCACATCTTTTTTGTAACGTGGGGCCCAAAACTGGATGCAGGATTCCAGGTGTGGCCTTACAAAGGCTTTACAAAGTGGTACTAATATTTCATGTGATTTTGATTCTATGCCTCTGTTTATACACCCCAGGATTGTGTTAGCTTTTTTGGCTGCTGCTGCACACGGCTGGCTCATGTTTTAGAAGCAGCGCAGCAGTTTCTGAACCTTTGAGGCTCTAACAGTGTGTTACCTGTCTGTTGGGTCTACCTGTTTATGGAGCACTCTCTGCACGTGTTACACAGTAAAAAGACCCGGATGACACCTCCTTGGGAAGGGGCAGAGATGGACATCAACAGCAAACGGATGCCAAGGGGTTTGCTTTTACTGAATTCATCCACAGATTGAGCATACAGAATAAGAGAGTTGGAAGGGACCGTGGAGATCTTCTAGTCCAACCCCCTGCTCAAGCAGGAGACACTCTACCATTTCAGACAAATGGCTGTCCAATCTCTTCTTAAAAAATTCCAGTGATGGAGCACCTACAACTTCTAGTGGCAAGTTGTTCCACTGATTAATTATCCTCACTGTTAGGAAGTATCTCCTTAATTCCAGGTTGCTTCTCTCCTTGATTAGTTTCCATCCATAGTTTCTTGTCCTGCCCTCAGGTGCTTTGGAGGATAGCTTGATCCGCTCTTCTTTGGGGCAGCCCCTGAGATATTGGAAGAATGCTATAAGATCCCCCCTAGTTGTTCTTTTCATTAATTAGACACTTCCGGTTCAGCTTTATAATGTTACTGTTCACTTTCTGTGGTAAATTCTTCACTTACAAACAGAACACGCAACAATCATGCACCAAGGACCCCTCCTCCTCCTCCTCCTCCTCCTCCTCCTCTCCACAAATCTCACTCCCTTCTAGTACTGATGATGTTCCCTAGTTGGGTCATTAAATGTCTGCAAGAAAAACACCAAGCTGAGAGAGCAGCAAGGACCCCACAGTCCTCCTCCTCCTCTTCCACACGAACCCCATCCCCTTCTAGCACTGATAATGTTCCCTAGTTGGATCATGAAACGTCTGCAAGAAAACTACCAAGCTCAGAGAGGAGCAAGGACCCCAAGTCTTCTTCCTCCTCCAGAAACTGTGAATGCTCCAACACTGGAAGTTTTAAAGAAGAGATTGGATAACCATTTGTCTGAAGTGGTGTAGGGCATCCTGCCTAAGCAGGGGGTTGGACTAGAAGACCTCCAAGGTCCCTTCCAACTCTGTCATTCTATTGTTCTCTTCCTCCTCCTCCTCCTCCTCTTCCTCTTCCCTTCCAGCACTGAGAGCTTGTTTGGACGGGAGCATCTTATAACATCTTATATGTCCATTAGGTCAACTCTTAACAGCTCTAGCAGCCAACTAAAATCCCATTTTGATACAGCGGAGAGGGAAGAGAAACAGGCAGCTTGGGAATGGACCGAGATTGAGATCAGTGCCAAACGGAGGCCAGGAATTGTGCCACGGAAGAACAATGGAAGCATCAGACCGTTCTCTTGAATTTGCTGTCTGACTAAATCTTATTCACTCCTTTATGATCCTCCAAAATCCCAACCAGGTGATAAACGGTGAGCCCTCGGGGGGCTCGTAACCCGAAAACCCACAGTAGGGAGGGATACGCCGACCTCCTAATGCGGTTCATCTCGATACCTGAAAACATTTAACGGCATTAACTATTAATAAAATTGTTCCACTCTACGATTAATGCATTTGGATTACTTACCACCTGGGGCAGCCCTGAGATGCAAAGGTATGTGATATAAGTTATTATATTCTCAACAGGAGCCACTTCTACTTGCAAGAATATGCACTTCTCCCTGTATAAAGAGGCAGCTTTGTCTGCAGATTCTGCTGAACGGGGAGGGGGCGAAGGTGGGAGGGGAAGGGAGGGGAGGGAAGGAAGATGGGTCTGGTAGGGATCCCAGAAAGGAAGATGCTTAAGCCACTCAACTAAGGTCCGACAGGGCTACAACACAGAATAATAGGGTGGGACGGTCGGCCGAAGGAGGGCCCCAAGTCAGAGAGAAATTTATTTATTTATTTTATTTATTAGTTTTATATTACCGCCTATTCGCCCATGGCGACTCAAGGTGGCTTACAAATGGGGAAGAAGCAGGTAGCACCCTGCCCCACTGGGGTCAAACTCCCATAGAGAAGACAAAGCAGCAACTGTGTTCAGGCATCTTCAAATTCAGAATAGAATAGAATAGAATAGAATAGAATAGAATAGAGAGAAGAGAAGAGAAGAGAAGAGAAGAGAAGAGAAGAGAAGAGAAGAGAAGAGAAGAGAAGAGAAGAGAAGAGAAGAGTTGGAAGGGACCTTGGAGGTCTTGTAGTCCAACCCCTGCTTAGGCAGGAACTCTTATACCTCTTCAGACAAATAGTTATCTAATCTTTTCTTAAAACTTCCAGTGATGGAGCATTTACAACTTCTGGAGGAGGCTGTTCCACTGGTTCTCACTGTCAGGAAATTTCTTCTTCTAAGTTGCTTCTCTCCTTGATGAGTTTCCTTCCATTGCTTCTTGTCCTGCCCTCAGGTGCTTTTGGAGAATAGCTTGACTCCCTCTTCTTTGGGGCAATCCGTCAAATATTGGAAGACTGCTATCATGTCTCCCCTAGTCCTTCTCTTCATTAAACTAGACATACCCAAATCCTGCAACCATTCAGTCCCCTAATCATCTTCATTGCTCTTCCCTGCACTCTTTCTAGAGCCTCAACATCTTTTTTCTATGTGTGGTGACCAAAATTGGATGCAGTGCTCTAGGTGTGGTCTTACATCTTCTGATCTTGTACTACTTCTTTGTTCTATGCTCTGGATGGTGTCAGCTAAATGGTCAAAGCTAAATTGTCACTAGATAGGGGTCAACAGAATCATGGGAGGGCTGGTCTTAGGTCTCTTTGGGAAATGCAATCTCTCAAAATTGATGACATGTTTAACTCCACCTTCCAGTTCAGTCTGGTCTTCACCTTTGGGTTCTCCATAGATGGAGATCAAAAATAACCACATGATGGAGATAATCATGCTATCAAAGCTTGGCCTCTTTTGAGGTGTGCCATCTCCACCATCTTGACTTCTGGGATCACCTTGTGGATGCCCTACCTGCTCGTCTTTGGACAACTTCTAAACCTGGAGGCTCATTGAGCTGCGAGGATCATCTGGAGAACTTTCTTCCTCCATCAGCGTGAGAGACAACTGAAAGGTGGAGTTTAAACATGTCATCAGTTTCGAGTCATTACATTTCCCCAAGAAACCTATGTCCATCCCTCTCATGAATTCTCTCTTCTCTCCACTGTCAGCACACCTTGACTTGGTCTTGAAGATCCATCTGTGAATTTTCAGGATTGCTTTATGGGTGCTTTGTGGGTTTTTATGTGGGAGGGGTGGGCAACTACTGGACCAGCTCCTGCGGTTTTCTCAGCAAGCTTTTTTGGAAGGGTTGGTCCTGGCCTCTTTCTTTCCAGAGCTGAGAGAGAGGAACTGGGGAATCTCTGGGAGTTGAAGTCCACAGGTCTTAAAGTTGCTAAGGTTGGATCTCCCTGGTAGAGGATCTCCTGCTTGAGCAGAGGGTTGGACTAGAAGACCTCCAAGGTCCTTTCCAACTCTGTTATTCTATTCCAAAGTCTCTTCCAGCTCTAGTCAATCATTTAATATGAGCCAGCCTGTGTGCTGCAGCTGCCAAAAAAGCCAACACAGTCCTAGCCTGCATAAACAGAGGGATGGAATCAAAGATCACGTGAAGTGTTACTACCACTTTATAATGCCTTGGTAAGGCCACACTTGGAATATGGCATCTAGTTTTGGTTGCCACATTATAAAAAAGATGTGTAGAGACTCTGGAAAGAGTGCAGAGAGAGCAACCAGGATGATGAGGGGACTGGAGGCTCAAACATGCGATGAATGGGCCTGGCTAGTCTAGTGAAGAGAAGGACCAGGGGAGACAGTACAGCGGTCTTCCAATATTTGAGGGCTGCCCCAGAGAGGAGGAAGGGGGTCAGGCTATTGTCCAAAGCCCCCGAAGGCCAGACAAGGAATAATGGATGGAAACTGACGAGGAGAGATTCAACCTGGAAATAAGGAGGAATTTTCAGACAGTGAGAAAAATCAACCCATGGAAGAGAAGTTGCCTTCAGAAGTTGTGGGAGCTTCATCAGTGGAGGCTTTCAAGAAGAGACTGGACTGCCCTCTGTCAGAAATGGTGTAGGGTCTCCTGCTTGGGCAGGGGGTTGGACTAGATGACCTACAAGGTCCCTTCCAACTCTGTTAATCTATATCTATGTGTAGAGACCTGGACTAGAGACTCACTAAGAATTAGGCACAATCTCTCAGAAAGAGTACTAATGACCAGATGCCTGCAAGGAATATAAATCCTTCCATTTTCCATCATTCAGTCAGAACTGAAGAAGCTTCTTGGATGAGAAGCAAAACGTCTTCAAGGAAAAACAAAGAAAGTTCAGTTGCCTTTTGAAAAAAATACCTTTGACACGACTGAATGGATAACGTCATCATTGTTAATTGATCCAATTCTTTTGTAGAGGTAGCATTAATAAACTTTTCAGACCTTTGAACTCAATGGGTCCTCCTGGTTATTTGCACCTGACATGTCCCTGGTCATGGGTAAAAACAGGGCAGGTGCCCACCTATTCAATTGTCCAGTTCAAAGATTGTTTAATATCAAGCCTTCAATTCAGTTCAATCTCTTTGTATACTGTCCCAAAGTGTTTTTTTCAAGAGGCAACTGGACTTTCTGGTTTTTTTCTTTGAAGACGTTTCACTTCTCATTCAAGAAGCTTCTTCAGCTCTGACGGGATGGTGGGAAAGGAAGGATTGATACTCCTTGCAGACAGTGGTCCTTTGCATCCTTTTAGAGGGTCATTGAGGCCACTTGGAGGTTGATCTCTGTCCTTGGGGTCACCTGAGTGGTGCAAATAATTCTTGTAGTCTGCAATTTTCCTCTTTCTGGAAATCTATTCTTACTCCCTCACATTGGATGAGAAGCGAAATGTCTTCAAAGAAAAAAGAGAAAAACCAAGAAAGTCTGGTTGCCTCCTGAAAAAAGCATCTTTGGGACAACCATGACTTGGATGACCGAGAATCTCTACAGACTATTAATCCTTTGTATACTCTTTGGCTGTTCTGGCCCCTGGGAAGGTGGGACAAGACATCAATAGATTGTGGTCCAAGAGAACCCTCTGAGCTTGGACTTCAGCCCCACCATGCAGCTTCTGCCTTCCTTTAACCCTCCTCGACCATCATCCCCAACCAGGGCCACCTCCTTGCAATGATTTTTTACTACCGGTTCTGTGGGCATGGCTTGGTGGGCATGGTGTGGCTTGGTGGGCGTGGCAGGGGAAGGATACTGCTAAATCCCCATTCCCTCCCCACTCCTGGGGGAAGGATATTGCAAAATCCCCATTCCCTTCCCACTCCTGGGGTAAGGATACTGCAAAATCCTCATTCCCTCCCCACTCCTGGGGTGAGGATACTGCAAAATCCCCATTCCCTCCCCACTCCTGGGGGAAAGATATTGCAAAATCTCCATTCCCTTCCCACTCCTGGGGGTAAGGATACTTGCAAAATCCCCATTCCCTCCCCACTCCTGGGGGAAGGATATTGCAAAATCTCCATTCCCACCCCACTCTTGGGGCCAGTCAGAGGTGGTATTTGCTGGTTCTCCGAACTACTCAAATTTTCCGCTACCAGTTCTCCAGAACCTGCTGGATTTCACCCCTGCCTCCTTGCTTTCTGATCTGCCTCCCTGCCCAGCTCCGCTGCCCGGCCTTCCCTTCTCTGCCAATCTCGCTCGGGGTTTCGCCGTGCTCTTAATAATGAGAATGAAGCAGCTAATTTGATCAGACTCCCTGCCTCTATAACCCGAGCCCTCAGCTCCGACAAGCCAATAGCTCAGAGCTGGTTCTACTGATTATTTTAATCTCATCATATGTCTTTTCTGGTCAATAAACTCCCTCTCAAATCAAATTGTTACCGAACATAACCCAACGCTAATGTCCATTGGACTCGGGGCCGATTCAGATAATGTAGTTTGTCATAATTAAGTGTAGGGCCTAATTAATTGAGTGGTTAGGACGCTAATTAGCCAGGTTTATTGAGACTGGAGGAGACTGAAGGGCAATACGAGGGCATCGAAGCTGAGATGAAGTATGTCTCCCTTCCCCATTCCTGGACACGCTGAGGGACCGGGGGCCAACTGTGTTTTATGGATTCCTGGTCATCTTTGCAGGAAGTGAGGCCACCTCGAAACATCAGCTACCCAAAGAGATTTGAGGGGTCACCTCAGTTCTGAGGACCCTCCTCAATGCTTAGATTTCCCTGACATTGCAGGCCGAGTAGCCATGTTAAGCCATTTTGTCTTTGCTGAGGTAGAAATTGAATTTGGAATGAAGAATAATAAAATTGGAAGGGACCATTTGGAAGGTACTTTCTTGCCTGAGAAGGGGGTTGGACTAGAAGACCTCAAAGGTCCCTTCCAACTGTGTTATTCTTGTCTAATATAGGAGGATATTTGTAACTTGGAGGTTGCCATTAGGGATCCTTGCTGCACTCTGAGCTTGGTAGTTTTCTTGCAGACATTTCATTACCCAACTAGGTAACAGCATCAGTGCTAGAAGGAGTGGGGTGTGTGGAGAGGGAGAAGAGGAGAAAAAGGAGGAGGAGAAAGAAGAGCAGGAAGATGAGGAGGAGGAGGAAGGGGAGGATTGTGGGGTCCTTGGTGCTCTCTGAGCTTGCTTGTGTTTTTTGCAGACATTTCATGACCCAACTAAGTAACAGCATCAGTGCTAGTTAAGAGTGCGGTTGGATGTCAGTTTATATGTCAGTGTTGGTGGAGGTGGCCTTGGAGATTCTTGGGTTGGGCTGTTTGCTGTTGGCTCCTTTGGCAGTTTCTTCCTTGGGGTGTGGCTGACTTGACGTGAACCTTGGAGTCCATCTATGCTGATCTGGGTGCTGATGGCTGGTGGGGAGGCGATGGAGTCGTTTTTGGTCTCTCTGGGGCTGGTTGAGGGTCTCCTTTGCGTCGCCTATAGACGCTGTTCATGTCTCTGGGCGTATTGATGGCTGATTTGCCAGAGTGCTAGACATTCCCTGGCGTTTTTGGACTCGGCCTGGCCTGGGATGGTCACATCTCCCCAATTGAAAGTAGGGTTGACTCTGTCTACCTGTTGTGGCATTAAAGGGTTTTCCTCCTGTCTTCTGGCTGCCGGTTGGTGTTCCTGGATGCCTTCTCCAGTCTTCTGCCTGTCTGTCCTCTCTAGGGGTTGTTGCAGTCTTTACATTGTGAGTTGTAGAATGGATGACTCCTCTTTTTCCTTCTGGGGTAGTTGGGTCTTCTGGTCTTCTTAGGATGTTTTGAAGGCCTTCAGTTGGCCTGTGTGCTACGCGGATTCCATGTAGTCTGTCTGTGGTTTGTGAGATATTCTTAGTGAATGGCAGTGTAATTCTTTTTAGAGTTTGTGTTGGTTGTGCCGTATTGGGTTGTGTAGTCAGAGGCTTTTTGATAAAGTTGCGTGGAGATCCATTTTGTTGGAATGTGTTGTATGGATGCTCCACTTGGGTCTTTCCTTGATTAGTTTCCATCCATTGCTTCTTGTCCTGCCTTCAAGGACTCAGGCAAGGGGCGGACAGAAACACGATCATTTTGAGAGCACAGCTCTCAATTTCTTCTCCTGGTTTGCTGATATTTTAGGATAGAGGAAGCTCCCTTCCCGTTGTTCAGGATGAGCTTGAAGCATTGTCAGAGACCATGTACAGCACAGCCCCTTCACAGTCTGTTTCTGTTGCTCCCCTCCGGGAGGAAGTTTCAAAGTATTTCTAGCAGGACTACCAGATTCTGTAACCGCTTTGTTCCTTAGGCCGGCCATCTGGTGAACTTGCAAGATTCGTTTTTCTCGCCATATACATGTATAGATCTCAACCAGACTGGGTTGTTTCTCTGTGTCACATAATATATTTGTTTACATGCATGATTTTGTATGTATGTATGTATGTATATGTATTTCTTTATTTATTTGTCATGTTCATGTAGTGTGTCAGGTTCCGATGTCATCTCAAATAAATTGCATTTCCAAACAAATAATCTTTGCTGAAATCTTCCATTTATTGAGTACGACAATCTGGTCCCGACTCCGTTGTAGCCGACACTAACCCTCTGACCCCAAACTCTTCCCTTTCCGTTCCCCAATTCTCAGCGTCTCATTGGCCATCTTCCAAGTCAGTCTCCCCATCTCCTGACTTCAACTCACAGGAATGTCCCCCCTCCCATCCCATCTCCTAGGGGATATTATCTACAGAGAAAATAAGTAGGTGAAAAGTCAAGCCTCTTCTTCTTCTCTTTATGGCAGCACTAGAGTGCTGACATCGTGTATATTGGAGGTGGTGACCCTTTGAGAGCTGTATGCAACAAAATTTCATTTTAATGCATGCCGATTAGTGTACATTCAAAGTGACAATAAAGTTATTCTATCTATCTGTCTATCTTCTATCCATCCTCCATCCATCTTTCCCTTTCCCTCTCTCTAATCTCTCTATCATTCTATCACTGTCATATCTGTCTGTCTGTCTGTCTGTCTGTCAGTCTATCCATCCATCTATCCATCCATCCACCCACCCACCCACCCACCCACCCACCTATCTATCTATCTATCTATCTATCTATCTATCTATCTATCTATCTATCTATCCATCCTTCCATCTATCATCTATCATCTAGCCGGATTACTAGATTCTGGAACAGCTTTGTTCTCTATGCCATCCGTCTGGTAAACTTGCAAGATTAGCTTTTCTCACCCTAAGCATGTATAGAATTAGGTACTATGGCATTTTTCTGTGTCATATAATATATGTGGGTATATACATAATTTTATATTTATTTATTCTGTCATGCTTATGTAGTGTATATTGGAGGTGGTGACCCTTTGAGAGCTGCCTGCAGTGAAATTTCATTTTAACTTATCCCAATTAATGTACATTCAAAGTGACAATATATTATTCTAAGTCCCATCACACATGAACCTTTCATGAAACCTCCCCCCCCCTCCCCGAAGGATATTATCTTTTTCTTCTGGGACGGGGTGAGCTTTGACTGCTCTTATTTTTTGACCTTACCTAAGGTGTTTTATCTGAAAAAATATGGAGAGTATAAAATATTTCCAGCGAACTGTGGGACCTCAGGTGAACTCACCCAGTGAGATCTGGAGTTGGGAACGGGGTGAATCCATCTGCAAAATTCCTCAGTTCTCAGCCCAATTTTTAGAAATTGTGTGTCCACAGCAAGAATCCAGAGAATAGAGAACAGAGAGTAATAGGGTTGACCTTGGAGGTCTTCTAGTCCACCCTTAGCTCAAACAGAAGACTTAGAATAACTTTATTGTCATTTTAAATGTACACGAATCGGCATGCATTAAAATGAAATTACATTGCTCTCAAAGAGCCACCATCTCCAATAGACACTACATAAACATGACAAAATAAACAAATAATACAAAATTATGCGCACAACCACATGCATAGAAGTCCCTATACTAGGGATGTCCAACCTTGGGAATTTTAAGACTTGTAAACCATACCAGCTGGGGAATTCTGGGAGCTGAATCCCACAAGTCTTGAAGTTCCCAAGGATGGACACCTCTACCCAGAAACACCCCAGAGAAATAGGATCCAATCTTTTCTTGAAGGCCTCCAGTGATGGAGCACCCATAGCTTCACCATTCAGATTACAGAATAACAGAGTTGGAAAGGACCTTTTAGGTCATCTGATCCAACCCACCCAACCAAGCAGGAGACCCTACACCATTTCTGACACATGGCAGTCCAGTCTCTTCTTGAAAGCCTCCCGGGATGAAGCTCCCAAAACTTCTGAAGGCAACTTCTGTACCGTCAGTTGATTGTTCTCACGGTCAGAAAATTTCTCCTTATTTCAAGGTTGAATCTCTCCTTGTTTAGTTTCCATCCATGATTCCTCGCCTGGCCTTCAGGTATCTTGGGAAATAGCTTGGGACCTCTTCTTTACCCAGCAAGTCTTTAAAGTCTCAGGTTTATGGGAATCTGTCCGTGGAGAATCCTTCTGTGTTTTTATATCTTTCGTGGAGATGCCAGAGGCTGAAAGATTGAGAAGGAGAGACCAGCAGTCTCCAGATCTGTGTTGAAGTGAGAATGTCTCCCAAGGAAGAAACAAACATGACCACAAGTGGAATGCCCTCAGCTCTTCGTGGAAGGATTTGCTCAACAATGTGGTCAGGAAATCATGGCTTCTTCCCCATGGCAACATCATCTGAATGCCAGGCTTGGGTTGACTGTGGTTTTGTGGCTGGGCAGCGCTGATTTCCCTTGCAGGCTAATGGAAGATCAAGCTTGACTGCTTGGTGGGTATAATAGCATCAGAGTTGACCACAAACTAATAGCTGAGGGAAACTACAGACCTGGGACCTTAGCGATTCAAGGGTTTCCCTTCAGTGTTTGCAAGAAGAAGCTGGAGGAACATAAGATGTGGGAGCATGCATCTCAAGAGATGAAATTTGGTTTTTAAGCAGCAGCATGCCAGAGGTTGATCCTGGTCAAAAAAACCCAACAATGTATTCAAATCTATGTGTATATGACATAAAGCTCATAATGTCATGGGATTTCTCTAGTGCAGGAATCCATGCTCAAGAAACAGGGGTCTCCAAAGGTGGCCACTTTAAGACTTGTGGACTTCAACTCCCAGAATTCCCTAGTCAACAACACTTCCTCCTCCTCCTCCTCCTCCTCCTCCTCCTCCTCCTCCTCCCCTCCTCCTCCTCCTCCTCCTCCTCCTCCTCCTCCTCTTCTTCTTCTTCTTCTTCTTCTTCTTCTTCTTCTCTTCTTCTTCTTTCTTCTTCTTCTTCTTCTTCTTCTTCTTCTTCTTCTTCTTCTTCTCAGATGCCTGAAGTCTTTAGAGATGGCTATTTTGTGCCCGTTAAGAAATCCAGCCTAGTCACAAACAAAACACCTTCACCTCCAGAGATGGGGATTAAAATTTACGTCCTTCTTCATCCAAATTCTAAGAACAGGACATGACCTTTAGGCAGTGGTGAAATCCAAATTTTTTTACTACCAGTTCTTTTTTTTTTTTTGAATTTTTTTTTATTTTTAAACAAAACTTAAAACATAAAACAATTGTCATCCATTACAATTACAGAAAGTGTATTGATCGGTTACGAATCTTTTGTGCTTAATCCTCTATTCCACATTTTCTTATTTTTACTACCAGTTCTGTGGCCGTGGCTTGGTGGGCTTGGTGGGCGTGGCTTGGTGGGCATGGCAGGGGAAAGGATACTGCAAAATCCCCATTCCCTCCCCACTCTGGGACAAGCCAGAGGTGGTATTTGCCGGTTCTCCGAACTGCTCAAAACTTCAGCTACCGGTTCTCCAGAACCTGTCAGAACCTGCTGGATTTCACCCCTGCCTTTAGGACATAATAGGATTAACCCACCACCATTAGACTAGCAATAGACACCTAGCTTAGTGTCTGCAGCGCTGGCTGGGGGATTCTGGGAGTTGAAGTCCACCCATCTTCAAGCTACCAAGGTTGAGAAACACTGTCTTAGGGGCATTTCAGACATTGTACGAGCCCCACCAGCATCTCAGAAACTATATAAAGATCCATCCACTCATTCAGCCAATTGGTCAGCTTCACGACCTCTCTTGCCACAGTTGTTAAGTCAATCACCACAGTTGTTAAATTAGTGACACTGGTTGTTAAGTTCCTCATTGACTTTGAAAGTCGCAAAAGGGGATCAGGTGATGCCAGGACATTGTAACCGTTGTAGGTACATGCCAGTGGCCAAGGATCTGAATTTTGATCACATGACCGTGGGGATTGTTAGGAAATGACTATTACCTAACTTGTTGTTTGGCAATATGTAAACCATCAATGTAGCTTTAAGACTGCTGTATTGCATCATACTGTGTCCTGATTGGTTAGCTCTGTAGCCAATGTCCTTAAGACATTGCTAGAAACATGGTTTGTTTCTCTTTGCTGTTTTTGCTCTCTGATATCTCTGTATGCTACTGTTTGCAAATCCAGAAGAACTGTTTATTGTGAATGACTACGACGACTGGTAAGAAGACTTTGTTATTGGATTATCCCTGGACTGTTGTTTTGGCTATCTCCTGCTTTATATGTGTATGACCTGGACTGTTTATTGGATTGTGTCTTACTATTTCCTGAAAGTAAACACAACTCAGTGTATCTGTGTGTTGACTGGGTTTATTCATAACTATTCTCAATCGCTTTCATGTGCACACCCTTGCTAGTCTGCAAATTCCTTAACAGGGATGCTACAACGGTCGTGAGTGTGAAAAACGATCATAAGTGCTGTCGTAACTTTGAATGGTCACTAAAGGAATGAGTGTAAGTCTAGGACTAATTTTGTATGACCGGAAGTATTTCATGAAGCCTTCAGAAATGTTTCAACAGGCGTAGCCACCATCGGTCAGGGTAGACTTAATACTCAAGGTGTTCTCCCCAAAACTTTTGAGGAAAAAAAAGTCACTCATCAAAGGTTAAACTTAGCAAATAAGATGGGTTTTACTACAGATCATTACCTGGTTAAACTCCACAAAAAAAGAGTCAAAGGAAACGGTCAAAACTGCTCAGGGATGGAGCAATGGGATCCTCAGGAATGATCTGGGCCAGAACCAGACAATTCAATTCTGGAATTAAGGCTGAAAGGTGAGGAAATCGAAGAGTGTAAACGACATCGAATTATCCATGGTAGTGAAGAGGCAAATGGATTGCAGAGAGCTTGAAATGTTCTTCTCCAGAGAGGTTCAGCAGGCAAGAAATGGCAAATTATTAAGCAGCCCACAAAGTGGTCACTGTTGCTGAAATTCTCATTTGACTGAACATAACTTCGGCTGGGTCCGATTTGCATATTGGCCTCTTCTCTTCCAAGGCCTGGAGACTAAAACATAGGAAGAACGGCTGAAGGATTTGGGTTTGGTTGTCTGAAGAAAAGAAGAATGAGGGGTGACATTAGTATTCCAGTATTTGAGGGGTTGCCACAAAGAAGAGTGGGTCAAATTATTCTCCAAAGCACCTGAGGGCAGGACAAGAAACAATGGATGGAAACTAATCAAAGAGAGAAGAAACCTAGAATTAAGGAGAAATTTCCTGACAATGAGGACAATTAACCAGTGGAACAGCTTGCCACCTGAAGGTGTGGATGTCAGCACTCTAGTGCTGCCATAAAGAGAAGAAGAAGACGCTTGACTTTTCACCTACTTATTTTCTCTGTAGATAATATCCCCTAGGAGATGGGATGGGAGGGGGGACATTCCTGTGAGTTGAAGTAAGGAGATGGGGAGACTGACTTGGAAGATGGCCAATGAGACGCTGAGAATTGGGGAACGGAAAGGGAAGGGTTTGGGGTCGGAGGGTCAGTGTCGGCTACGATGGAGTCGGGGACAGATAGTTGTACTCAATAAATGAAAGATTTCATCGAAGACTTTTTGTTTGGAAATGCAATTTATTTGAGATGACATCGTAACCTGACAGTCGGTGCTTCATCACTGGAAGTTTTTAAGAAGAGTCTAGACCCGTGATGGCGAACCTATGGCACGCGTGCCGGAAGTAGCACACAGAGCCATATTTCCAGGCATGTGAGCTGTCGTCCAACTCCCCTGAAGCTGCGGAGACGCGCACGCCCCAGCTGGTGTTCAGGGCTCCGGTGCGCATGCACACGATTCAGGGGACCCAGGTGGTCTTTGGAGCTCTCCTGCGCATGTATGCACATTTGCACATGCGCATGAAAGTATTGGTGAGTAGCGTGCGCAGATGGCGTTCATGTGCATGCATTGTGCACGTGAAAACCATGCGCATGCGCAGATGGGGCAATTGCATGTGCAGCGCATGGGGCACACACAAAAAAGCTGTGTGCATGCACAGAGGTTACGGTTGCGCACGCAGCATATGGGGAGGAGATGCGCATTAGCACAGATGGCACACACGGACATGAAGTGCGCGAAGCACAGATCTGTTCGGCACTCGGTGAGTAAAAGGTACGCCACCGCTGGTCTAGACAGTCACTTGTCTGATATAGTGTAGGTTCTCCTATGTGAGTAGGGGGCTGGACTAGAAGACCTCCAAGGCCCCTTCCAGGTTGTTAAATTAGGTTGTTAAGTGAATCTGGCTTCCCCCATTGTCTTTGCTTGTTGGAATCTGGTTGGGAAAATCACAAATGTTCCCTAAGCAGGAGTTGGACTAGAAGATCTCCAAGGTCCCTTCCAACTCCTACTCTAATCTACTCTACTCTACTCTGCACAACTCTACTCTTCACAACTCTACTCTACTCTTCACAACTCTACTCTACTCTACTCTACTCTTCCAACTCTACTCTACTCTTCACAACTCTACTCTACTCTTACAACTCTACTCTACTCTACTCTACTCTGCACAACTCTACTCTACTCTACTCTGCACAACTCTACTCTACTCTTCACAACTCTACTCTACTCTACTCTTCACAACTCTACTCTACTCTTCACAACTCTACTCTACTCTACTCTACTCTTCACAACTCTACTCTACTCTACTCTTCACAACTCTACTCTTCACAACTCTACTCTACTCTACTCTTCAAACTACTCTACTCTACTCTACTCTTCACAACTCTACTCTACTCTACTCTTCACAACTCTACTCTTCACAACTCTACTTACTCTACTCTTCACAACTCTACTCTACTCTTCACAACTCTACTCTACTCTACTCTGCACAACTCTACTCTACTGTTCACAACTCTACTCTACTCTTCACAACTCTACTCTACTCTACTCTACTCTTCACAACTCTACTCTACTCTACTCTTCACAACTCTACTCTACTCTTCACAACTCTACTCTTCACAAGTCTACTCTACTCTACTCTACTCTTCACAACTCTACTCTACTCTACTCTTCACAACTCTACTCTTCACAACTCTACTCTACTCTACTCTACTCTTCACAACTCTACTCTACTCTTCACAACTCTACTCTACTCTTCACAACTCTACTCTACTCTACTCTACTCTGCACAACTCTACTCTACTCTACTGTTCACAACTCTACTCTACTCTTCACAACTACTCTACTCTACTCTACTCTTCACAACTCTACTACTCTACTCTTCACAACTCTACTCTACTCTTCACAACTCTACTCTACTCTTCACAACTCTACTCTACTTTACTCTACTCTACTCTTCACAACTCTACTCTACTCTACTCTTCACAACTCTACTCTACTCTTCACAACTCTACTCTACTCTACTCTTCACAACTCTACTCTACTCTTCACAACTCTACTCTACTCTTCACAACTCTACTCTACTCTACTCTACTCTTCACAACTCTACTCTACTCTACTCTACTCTTCACAACTCTACTCTTCACAACTCTACTCTACTCTACTCTACTCTTCACAACTCTACTCTTCACAACTCCTACTCTACTCTACTCTACTCTTCACAACTCTACTCTACTCTACTCTTCACAACTCTGCAGTTGGACTTTTGGTGAGTACCTTTCTGCAAAATTATGCATTTGGATACATGCATTCTTCCCCAAATGTGCACATTTTCCTAAAGTACAATATATACAGTATTGGCTTTTTCCTTTCTTTTAACAACCAAAAGAAGGACCATATCACCATGTGGCCCTTGGTTGTTTCAGGAACCGTCATGATATAGACCAGAAAATCATGGTTGTGTGCAGAGGCCTTTTTGTGACGAAAAGAAAGAAACAAGCAATGCCAAGGCCACAACACTTACGCATTCGGAAATAAGTGAAAATCCTCTGCCTTTAAGTTGACTAGGAAATTTATGTGCGGGACTTTTAATTTTTTAAAAATGCCGAAGAACACCACGGGAGGAGACATCGGCGTAGCAAAGGAAGGAATCGAAATGGATTGGATTTACACCAGCCTTCACCTTCTTATTCTGAGTAAGCAGATCTTCAGAGTGGCTTGAGTTTAAGTGCATTCTGAAATAATTTCAAATGTCATGTAATTTTGGGATCCTGTTTAATTTATGGCAACAAAGGGCTTTGCGCTAAATCATTTTCCCTGGAAAAACGTGAATGGGACCAGCAGATCTCTCCTCCTCAAGGTGTTACTGAAAGCCTATTTTCTATTTTTCTATTTTCTATATATATTCTATATGTTTCTAAGATTACTATTAATCTTCTCATCGTTCCTATCACCCATCTCCTCCCACTTACGACTGTAGGACTGTAACCTTGTTGCTGGTATCCTTACGATTTATATTGACTGTTACCTAATATGATTTGATTGCTTATTTGTTCCCCATGACTATCATTAAGTGTTGTACCTTATGATTCTTGATGAATGTATCTTGTCTTTTATGTACTCCAAGAGCATATGCACCAAGACAAATTCCTTGTGTGTCCAATCACACTTTGGACAATAAAGAATTCTATTCTATTCTATTCTATTCTATTCTATTCTATTCTATTCTATTCTATTCTATTCTATTCTATTCTATTCTATTCTATTCCACTCTACTCTACTCTACTCTACTCTACTCTACTCTACTCTACTCTACTCTACTCTACTCTACTCTACTCTACTCTACTCTATTCTATTCCACTCTACTCTACTCTACTCTGTTCTGTTCCGTTCCGTTCCGTTCCGTTCCATTCTATTCTATTCTCTGCAATGCTGGAAAAGGACCTCTCTTGCTCTCTAAACTTGGTGGTTTTCTTACAGATGTTTCATTACCTAAACTAGGTGCTAGAAGGGAGAGGGATTTGCAGAGAGGAGGAGGAGGAGGAGGAGGAAGAGGAGGAGGACTGTGGGGTCCTTGGTGTTCTCTAAGCTTGATGGTTTTCTTCCAGACCTTTCATGACCAAACTAAGTAACATCATCAGTGCTAGAACAGAATGGAGCTTGTGGAGAGGAGGAGATAATAATGATGTTACCGAGGAGGAGGAGGAGGACTGTGGGGTCCTTGGTGCTCTCCGAGCTCGGTTGTTTTCTTCCAGACCTTTCATGACCCAACTAGGTAACATCATCAGTGCTGGTTTTTGTTGACGATGATAATCATTGACTAGTATTTTATAACCTTTCTTGCCACTGCTGTTAAGTGAATCACTGCAGTTGTTAAATTAGCAACCCGGTCGTTAAGCGTGTCTGGCTTCCTCGTTACTTTGCTCGTTCAGAAGGGGATCACGTGACCCCAGGACACTGTGAGCGTCATAAGTCCATGCCAGCTGCCAAGCATCTGAGTTCTGATCACACGACCATGGGAACGCTGCCACGGCGTTGTAAGTATGAAAAATACTCATACGTCACGTTCTTCAGTGCGGTTGTAACTTCGGACGGTCCCGAAACGAACAGTTGTAAGTCAAGGACTCCCTGTATGTGTTGCCCCTGTGCCTTGTCCCAAATCTCATTTCTGGAACGGTTCCAACCTTGTTTGGCTGAAGGAAATAAACTGTCTTCTGGGTCCCCAGGGAATCCGTGCTTTTCTGAAGAGGTTTTAAAACTTTAATTTGCCTCCTGCCTGTCTCTCCCCGTCTAGCAGGTCCGGCCTCCATCTCTTCTTACCGGTGGCCTGATTATCTCTGCTCTCTCGCAGTCCTTTCGATTGCAAACCACATCTGAGCGAGATGTGCATCGTGGTTTCCCATTTCCTGGCAGGGACGTGAAGGTGACGGGGGTCAGAACCTGGCTTGCTGGTCCAATTGTTCCTGTCAGCCTTCTCCATTCCATCCCTCTGCAGCCTTGAAATGACCATCAGCTCTCAATGATTGGAGCTGCCCAAAGCAAGTTCCTTCCGACACCAAAGCCTAAATCAGCTGGAACAGCCTCGGTGGACTTCTTGAATCTTCTTGAGATGAACAGTCCTCTCGTGGATTGGTCTCTTAGTGAAGAACGCTTGCAGGAATTGGGTATGTCTAGTCTAGTGAAGAGAAGGACCAGGGGTGACATGATTGCAGCAATGGTGGGTTCCTCCCGGTTCGGTCCGGTTCGGCCGAGCCGGTAGCGGTGACGATATGACGTCACCGAACCGGTTCTCTCCCCCCGCCCTCCCACCCACCCACCCACGTTATTCTTACCTTTTATTTGCTCCCACCCCCAATCTATTGCTGCCTCCTGAGTCCCAGCTGATGACTAGAGGGAAAAAAAACGGTTTAAACTCTTGCCGGGGGGCTTCAAAGGGCCGCCCTACAGCTGATCAGTGTTAAAAGCAAACAAATGAGTTGGGTCGTAAGTGCGCGGACTGGTCGTAAGTGCGAGGACCTTCCAGAAATGACTCTGACCAGCTAGCCACGCCCACCTAGTCACATGACCTCCAAGCCACACCCATAACATAAGCCACACCCACAGAACCGGTAGTAAAAAAATGTAGATCCCACCCCTGGATTGCAGCCTTCCAATATCTCAGGGGCTGCCCCAAAGAAGAGGTTGTCAACATAGTCTCCAAAGCACCTGAAGGCAGGACAAGAAGCAATGGATGGAAACTCATCAAGGAGAGAAGCAACCTAGAACTAAGGAGGAATTTCCTAATTAAAAAGAAAATAGAGTATTCAAAGAGGGAGAGAGGACCCAAAGTCCAGTGATTTAACTCAGAGAAGAGTCTTCATGAAAAGGCCTTCTCATTTATGGAGTTCCTGAGCTACAAATATTCTCTTCAAGGCATCAATATAATGCCTTGGTAAGGCCACACTTGGAGTACTGCATCCAGTTTTGTCACCAAGATGTAAAAAAAAGATGTTGAGACTCTAGAAAGACTGCAGAGAAGAGCAACGAAGATGATTAGGGGACTGAACGGTTGCAGGAACTGGGTATGTCTAGTTTGATGAAAAGAAGGACTGGGGTGACATGATAACAGTGTTTCAGTATTTGAGGGGCTGCCCCAAAGAAGAGGGAGTCAAGCTCTTCTCCAAAGCACCTGAAGGCAGAACAAGAAGCCATGGATGGAAAGTAATCAAGGAGAGAAGCAACCTAGAACTAAGGAGAAATTTCCTAACAGTGAGGACAATTAACCAGTGGACCAGAAGTTGCCTTCAGAAGTTCTGGATGCTTCATCACTGGAGGCTTTTAAGAAGAGACCGGACAGCCACTTGTCTGAAATGCTGGGGGTTGGACTAGAAGGCCTCTAAGGCCCCTTCCAGCTCTATTCTGATTCAATCCTGGAAGCGAATCCTGAAAAAAGAGCTTTCTCTCCATTGCGGAAGGAACGGAGGCGAAAAGGGTGAAGATTTGGGGGGCAGGCTTCCGATGACCCCGATGGAGAATCTCGCCCAGCCTTCTCCCTTCCTAGCAACGGCTGAAAATCTCTTCTGGATGGAACTAATGGCGGAATTTGTGCGGCTAATGAGCTGTGGCAGGCATGGGTAGTTAACTGTTCGAAAACTGCCTAGTGGTACCGATTGAATTATTATGAGATCAGGAGGGAGACGAAGGCTCCAATTAAGGAGAGACAGGGGAGCTCATGCAGTGGGTGCTCCGGGATTGTCCGTATTTCACAGGGGCCATTTAGAGAGCTCAGTCATGGAGAAAGGAAGGGGGAAGAGAAGGAGAGGATTCCTGGCCTTCTCCGGGTCTCCGTTCTTTGAAGACTGTCTTTCTATGGATGTCCCTGGAAATCTAAGCCTGAACAGCAGAGGGAGGGTTAAAGGTCTGTAAAGATTCTCGGTCATCCAGGTCATGGTTATCCTAAAGGTGCTTTTTCTGGAGGCAACTGGACTTTCTTCTTTTACTTTGAAGACGTTTCGCTTCTCCTCCAAGGAGCTTCTTCAGCTCTGACTGGATGGTGGGGAATGGAAGGATTGATACTCCTTGCAGGCAGCTGGTCACCTGCATCCTTTTAGAGCAGTGTTTCTCAACCTTGGTAGCTTGAAGATGGGTGGACTTCAACTCCCAGAATCCCCCAGCATGGTGGGAGGGAGGGATGGGAAGAGAGAAAGGGAAGGAAGGAAGGAAGGAAGGAAGGAAGGAAGGAAGGAAGGAAGGATATTCTCCCCTTTAGCCACTTCGGAGAGCCGTTGAAGTTAAGCGCAAACACCGGGTCTCCTATGGTGAAGGCGCGGAGCGGCCGGCTGGCCGTTGCTGTCACTTCGGGGTTATACTGGGGGTGCAGCCGGTCCAGGGGTGACCTCAGGCGTCTGCCCATCAGTAGCTCCGCTGGGCTCTTCTTGGTGGTGGCATGTGGGGTGATGTGTTGTGTAAGGAGGAAGTTGTCAATCCTCTCTTGCCAGTCGCCCGGACCCATCTTGGTGAGCGTCTCCTTGGTGAGTCTCACCATGCGTTCCGCTTGACCGTTTCCGGCTGGCCTGTAAAATGCAGTGAGGGCGTGGCGGATGCCCAGTCCCGCCAGGAACTCTTCCATGGCCTTGGATGTTAACTGTGGGCCATTGTCAGAGACTAGGACATCCGGCAGCCCGTGTGTTGCGAATAGGCGCCTGAGTGCCCTGATGGTGGCTTCGGAAGTGGTAGATGCCATGGGGATGACCTCTAGCCACTTGGAGAAAGCGTCCACAACGATTAAGAGGTAGTGCCCCTGCATTGGACCCGCGAAGTCAATATGGATCCGTGCCCATGGGCTGCTGGGCATCTCCCACTCTGACACTGGGGTTTGGGCTGGGGCGGGACGTACCTCTTGGCACGGGTCACATCTGGCGACCCACTCTTCAATGTCCTTGTCCAGGGATGGCCACCAGACGTAACTCCGTGCCAGTCCTTTCATCCTTACGATGCCCGGGTGTCCGTTGTGGAGCGTCTCGAGCGTTTTCTTCTGTAAGGCGCTGGGAATCAGCACCCGGTCTCCCCATAGGATACAGCCTTTCATGGTGGACAGCTCCTGTTGCTTCCGTGCGAAAGGGCTGAACTTTTCTGCCGGTTTTTCTGCTGGCCAGCCTCGCAGGACCCAGGATCTCACTTGCTTGAGTATGGGGTCCCTCTGTGTATGGGTGGCCACATCTGCTGACGTCACTGGGCAGTCTCTGTCGGCGTCGATGTGGAGGAGGCTTATGGTGGGTGCGGGGTCTTCTACTGGCTCTTTGGATGGGCACCTACTCAGGGCATCTGCGTTCTCGATGGTTTTGCCGGGCTTGTGAATGAGTCTGTAAGCATACCGGCGAGGAAGATGGCCCAGCGTGTCATCCTGGGCGACATGTAGCCAGGTGTGGGTTTGTCACCCGCTAATAGTCCCAAGAGTGGCTTATGGTCAGTGATGACCGTGAAGTTCCGGCCATATAGGTACTCATGGAAGCGCTTGACTCCAGCCACAATGGCCAAGGCTTCCTTGTCCAGCTGGCTGTAATTCCTCTCGGTGCTGGACATCGTTTTAGAGAAGTAGGCGATGGGTGCCTCTGATCCGTTGGGGAGCTGGTGGCTGAGGACTGCGCCAATCCCATATGGAGAAGCGTCGCAGGTCAGTAGCAGCGGAAGCGTCTCGTGGTACTGGATCAGCACGCTGTCGGAGGATAGGAGCCCCTTGATGGTCTTGAAGGCGTTTTCTTCCTCTGTCCCCCATCTCCACGGAACCGCTTTCCCCAGCAATCGATGGAGTGGCTCAGCGGCTGTTGCCTTCTGTTTAAGGAACACCGCATAAAAATTTAGCAATCCCAAAAATGCTTGAAGCTCGGCTTTGTTTTTGGGGGCTGGAGCTTCGTGGATTGCCTGACTTTAGCTTTGGTGGGGTGGATGCCGGTGCCATCTATGAGATAGCCCAGGAACTCGACCTCCTGGACCCCAATGATGCATTTGTCCCTCCTCACTCTTAAACCCTTCTCCTTGAAGCGCCGCAAGACTTGTTTAAGTCGCTCAAGCAGCTGGGTTTTAGAGTGTCCGGAGATCAACACATCATCAAAGTATGGCACCACCCCTGGAATGCCTTGGAGAAGGCGTTCCATCATTGATTGAAAAATGCCTGGGGCTGCGCTGACTCCAAATTGGAGGCGGTTGCACTTAAATGCGCCCCTATGGGTGACAATCGTTTGTGCCTCCGCAGTTTTTTCATCCACTGGCAATTGCTGGTAAGCCTGGGCCAGGTCCAGTTTTGCAAATATTGTCCCACTCCCAAGTGAATGCAGCAGATGTTGCACCACTGGAACTGGGTATGCGCTCTGCGAAAGGGCCTTATTGATCGAACATTTGTAGTCGGCGCAGATGCGCACAGATCCATCATGCTTCATGGGAGTCACAATGGGCGTCTCCCATGCTGCATGATCGATTGGTTCCAACACGCCCTGGGCTATCAGCTTATCTAGCTGAGCATCTACTTTGGGCCTCAGGGCAAACGGAACTCTGCGGGGCTTAAGCCTAATGGGTGTAATTGTCTTATCAAGATTAAAGGAAATGGGCTTCCCCACAAATTTCCCCAGTTTACCGTCGAAGACTTCCTTGAATTCTTCGAGGAGGGTGTCGAGTTCGTCCTGACGAATTTGGTTAACCCCTACTATCCCGAGCCCTAGTGGCTTGAACCACTCCATGCCTAGCAGGGTTGGGCGGTCGTGCTCGACGATGGTGATGGGGAGGTTGCCTTGGAATTCTTGGTAAGACACGTGGAGCAAGGCTCTTCCCAGGACTCCGATGTGGTTTCCTCCGAAATCCACCAGCCTGGAGCGCAGGGGTCTCAGGTCCTTCTTGCGGACGTCTGGCTTGATGCGTTTTAAGTTTTTCCAGTCCATGATTGAGTAGACGGAGCCAGAGTCTACCTCCATGGAGCATGGGGTCCCCTCAAGCAGCACGGTCGCGTGGCACTTAGTGGCGGTGTCGTCGTCATCGGGGAGATGTATTGTGGTTTGGTGTACTGCTCTCCTCCGGTTCCCGTCACTCTCACCGCGTCTGGATTGGTAGGAGGACCGTCTGGATGCCCTCGCGTTGTCCTCCCGGTTTTCGCGAGGGCGGTGGCTGGAGGGTTCTGGGGCTGGTTCCTCAGCTCTGCATGCCTCTGCAATGTGCCCTCTCCTGTTGCAACGCCGGCAGGTTGCATCTCTCCATTTGCAGCTGGCTCTGGGGTGGTCCCCTCTGCAGCTGGCGCAGCGCTCCCCCTTGTAACTTTTTTGGGCGGTTTCCCGCCTTGGGGGTCTGGATACCTTGTGTACAGTGGATTCCTCCTCCGACTCTGATCCAGCTGCGGAATCCTCAGTTGAAGATTGCGTTGTGGAGCGAATCTTGTGGATTCCCTTTGCTCTGCTTACTGCGGCAGCCGCTTTCTCCGAGATTTCGGATGCGGTGGCTTCCTCCACCACATCTTTGAGCACGAGTTTCTTCCTGCTCAGAAATTTCTTTTGCAGGCCTCTGTCCCTTGTGCCGAAAACCACGCGGTCCGCGATGGCGTTATCCACATGGTCAAACTCACAGCTGGCTGCGATTTGGCGCAGGGCGGCCACAAATTCTTTGATGGTCTCACCTTCCTTTTGATCCCTTTGATGGAAGGTGAAACGGTTTGCCACTGGGGTGCCAGTTGGGGCATAGTGTTCTTCCAGGATCTGCAGCAGGTCCGTCCATGGCACTTCTTCGATGTCTCGTGGTGCTACGAGATCGATTGCCATGTCTAGGACTTCGGATCCGCAGTTGGCCAAGAAGATGCCCTTTTTCCGATCATCATCGGCATCCCTGATGTTGTTTCCTCTCAGGTACTGCCGAAATTTTACCACGTAGGATTTCCACTTGTCCTTCCCTGGGCGGAATGGAGCAAGGGCTGGCAAGGTGACTTCAGCTGATGCCATGCCTCTGGAAATCCCTACGAAGTGACTCGGTTCTCAGTGACTTAGCTCTATGAGGTTGGCTTGTGCCACGAGGTTCGTCGCTTGGTTCTGTTCCTTCGTCGCCAGTGTTAGATCGGCGCAGGGAAAGCAAGACGCGACCAGCTCGGGTCCAGTTCAGTACTTTATTCAAGCACAGGAAAAAGACGAGCGGCTGGGCTGCCGGAGCTCCTTTTATACGCTCGGCAGACTCAGCCGCCCACTGACAGTTATTTGAATCTCCGCCGGAAGATTAGCCAATCCCCGGCGGGTGCCCATATAAGGACATAACAAAGAGTCTTCATGAAAAGGCCTTCTCATTTATGGAGTTCCTGAGCTACAAATACTCTCTTCAAGGCATCAATATAATGCCTGGGTAAGGCCACACCTGGAGTACTGCATCCAGTTTTGGCCACCAAATTGTAAAAAAGATGTTGAGACTCTAGAAAGACTGCAGAGAAGAGCAACGAAGATGATTAGGGGACTGAACGGTTGCAGGAACTGGGTATGTCTAGTTTGATGAAAAGAAGGACTGGGGTGACATGATAACAGTGTTTCAGTATTTGAGGGGCTGCCCCAAAGAAGAGGGAGTCAAGCTCTTCTCCAAAGCACCTGAAGGCAGAACAAGAAGCCATGGATGGAAAGTAATCAAGGAGAGAAGCAACCTAGAACTAAGGAGAAATTTCCTAACAGTGAGGACAATTAACCAGTGGACCAGAAGTTGCCTTCAGAAGTTCTGGATGCTTCATCACTGGAGGCTTTTAAGAAGAGACCGGACAGCCACTTGTCTGAAATGCTGGGGGTTGGACTAGAAGGCCTCTAAGGCCCCTTCCAGCTCTATTCTGATTCAATCCTGGAAGCGAATCCTGAAAAAAGAGCTTTCTCTCCATTGCGGAAGGAACGGAGGCGAAAAGGGTGAAGATTTGGGGGGCAGGCTTCCGATGACCCCGATGGAGAATCTCGCCCAGCCTTCTCCCTTCCTAGCAACGGCTGAAAATCTCTTCTGGATGGAACTAATGGCGGAATTTGTGCGGCTAATGAGCTGTGGCAGGCATGGGTAGTTAACTGTTCGAAAACTGCCTAGTGGTACCGATTGAATTATTATGAGATCAGGAGGGAGACGAAGGCTCCAATTAAGGAGAGACAGGGGAGCTCATGCAGTGGGTGCTCCGGGATTGTCCGTATTTCACAGGGGCCATTTAGAGAGCTCAGTCATGGAGAAAGGAAGGGGGAGAGAAGGAGAGGATTCCTGGCCTTCTCCGGGTCTCCGTTCTTTGAAGACTGTCTTTCTATGGATGTCCCTGGAAATCTAAGCCTGAACAGCAGAGGGAGGGTTAAAGGTCTGTAAAGATTCTCGGTCATCCAGGTCATGGTTATCCTAAAGGTGCTTTTTCTGGAGGCAACTGGACTTTCTTCTTTTACTTTGAAGACGTTTCGCTTCTCCTCCAAGGAGCTTCTTCAGCTCTGACTGGATGGTGGGGAATGGAAGGATTGATACTCCTTGCAGGCAGCTGGTCACCTGCATCCTTTTAGAGCAGTGTTTCTCAACCTTGGTAGCTTGAAGATGGGTGGACTTCAACTCCCAGAATCCCCCAGCATGGTGGAGGGAGGGATGGGAAGAGAGAAAGGGAAGGAAGGGGAAGGAAGGAAGGAAGGAAGGAAGGAAGGAAGGAAGGAAGGAAGGAAGGAAGGAAGGAAAGAAGGAAGGAAGGAAGGAAGGAAGGAAGGACATAGTGGTAGAGTGGTAGAGTACAGTATTGCAGGCTAATACTGCCCACTGCCAACAGTTCAATCCTGACCAGTTTAAGGTTGACTCAGGTTTCTGTCCTTCCGAGGTGGGTAAAATGAGGACCCAGATTGTTGGTGGCAAGAGGCTGACTCTATAAACCGCTTAGAGAGGGCTGGAAAGCACCGTGAAGCAGCATATAAGTCTAAATTCTTAATTGAGAAGAAAAGGAGAGTACCAGATGAGAACTTTCAATTGCTTTTTTCCGCCACCCCTTTAGATATTGGAAGGCTGCTATCCTGTCTCCTCTAGTCCTTCTTTTCATTTATTTAGACACACCCAATTCAACTGCAGTGATTCACTTAACAACTGTGGCCAGAAAGGTCATAAAATGGGGCCCACCTCACTTGACAAATGTCTCACTTAGCGACAGAAATGTTGGGCTCAATTGTGGTCGTAAGTCGAGGATTACCTATATCATGCCCCCCCTCCCGGTCCTTCTATTCATTAAACTAGACATCCCCAATTCCAGCAACCGTTCTTTGTACGTTTTAGCACCCAGTCCCCTAATCATCTTTGTTGCTCTTCTCTGCACTCTTTCTAAAGTTTTATTTTCAATGAGTCTTCCTAATGATATTGAGCAAGGAATTCCATAGCACCAGGCTCCAGAGTAATATTTTCATTTAACTGTCCACAATTTTGCAAGGAGACCATTTTCCCAATTCCATTAGCAACCCAGCGTCCCTTAGCGTATACGCAAAATGAGGATTTTTCCTACCATTATCAGTTTATCACACAATACGTGTCGTTTTCCAGACTAATGCCCTATACCTTTCATTAGGAAACGGCCTTTTGAAGCTCTCCATAATAGTTCTGTTTGTTGGCTTTTACTTTCTTAAAGAAATAAATTCCATTTAGATCAGTCTTTTTCAACCTTTGTAGCTTGAAGATGGGTGGACTTCAATTCCCAGAATCCTGGGATTCTGGGAGTTGAAGTCCACCCATCTTCAAGCTTCCAAGATTGAGAAACACTGATTTAGATGCTAATCCCAAACTCCTGGGGGGGGATTAGAAATACAAATTCTAATACAGATAATTGAGGCACATTATAGTAATTTACATCTCTTTATTGTTAAGTACGGACCATTTCTTCTAAGTTTCCACATCCTGTTTTTGAGCAATGGCTGATCCATAAGAAAACTTCCCTTATTGTAATTGTTTATTCCGGATTTTTTGAATGTCCAGGTAAAACCATGTCCATGAGATCATTCTGACCACTTGCATCAGGCATTGGTCAGACAAGTTTTACTACCGGTTCTGTGGTCGTGGCTTGGTGGGTGTGGTGTGGTTTGGTTTGGTGGGCGTGACTTGGTGGGTGTGGCAGGGGAAGAATACTGCAAAATCTCCATTCCCACCCCACTCTGGGGCCAGCCAGAGGTGGCATTTGCCGGTTCTCAGAACTGCTCAAAATTTCCGCTACTGGTTCTCCAGAACCTGTCAGAACCTGCTGGATTTCACCCCTGGGTCAGACTCTCTTACGATGTTCTCAAATGTGGTCCAACTTGAAGGACATGTGAATGAGGTGCTCTCTGAGATTGGTGGCTTTCTTGCAGACATTTCATGACCCAACTAGGTAAGAAGGAGGAGGGGGAGGAGGAGGAGGAGGAGGAGGAGGAAGAGGAGGACTGTGGGGTCCTCATGGAAAGGAGGAAGAGGTGGTGGAGGACGAGAGGAGGAGGAGGATTGTGGGGTGAAGAGGAGGAGGAGGAGGAGGACTATGGAGTCCTCATGGAAAGGAGGAAGAGGTCGTGGAAGACGAGAGGAGAAGGAGGAGGATTGTGGGGTGGAGAGGAGGAGGAGGAGGAGGACTTTGGGGTCCTTGGCATTCTCTCAGCTTGGTGATCCAACTAGATAATATCAATATTAGCTTAGCCTAGCACTGATGATAGTATCTAGTTGGGTCATGGAACATCTGCAAGAAAACCATCAAGAGACCATCATGGATTCCACAATTTAACCACGAGCTACAAGTATCCTTCCAAGGGGGTCAGCCCTGGGTGAAGATCACCCGAAATCACCCAAATCAATTTTGGCAGCCTTCCCAAACTGACGCTGATTGGGGGAAACAATCCAACTTGAAAATGAATTGGGATGAATGATTGATAGTCCATTTCCTAGGAAGCCAGCTATTATTCATGATGACACATAAAACAGAATGAAAGAAGATGGACATTCAATAAATTGTTCCTGAACATGAAGGCATTCCATTGATGAGTGTCTTCTTTCTTCCTTAACAGGTATCACATGAAGACGACCTTTTGGGAGGATGTCATGAGTTGGGAGGCAAAGAGAAAAGAGAATGCATATTAGAAATTATTTATGTTGAACTGCATAATAGAATAACAAAGTTGAAAGGGACCTGGGAGGTCTTCTAATCCAACCCACTGCTTAGGCAGGAAACCCTATACCAGTGTTTCTCAACCTTGGAAGCTTGAAGATGGGTGGACTTCAACTCCCAGAATCCCCCAGCCAGCGCTGCTGGCTGGGGGATTCTGGGAGTTGAAGTCCACCCATCTTCAAGCTTCCAAGGTTGAGAAACACTGCTCTATACCATCCAATGGCTGTCCAATGTCTTCTTAAAAACCTCCAGTGATGGAGCATTCACAACTTCTGGAGGCAAGTCGTTCCTCTGGTTACTAATTGTCCTCACTGTCTGGAAGTTTCTCCTTAGTTCTAGGTTGCTTCTCTCCTTAATTAGCTTCCATAGATTGACTCCCTCTTCTTTGGGGCAGCCCCTCAAATATTGGAACACTGCTCTCATGTCTCCCCTAGTCCTTCTCTTCATTAAACTAGACATACCCAACTTGCGCAACGGCAACCATTCTTCATCTGTTTTAGCCTCCAGTCCTCTAATAATTTTTGTTGCTCTTCTCTGTACTCTTTCTAGTGTCTCAACATCTTTTTTGGTGACCAAAACTGGATGCAGTAGTCCAAGCATGGTCTTATCAAGGCATTATAAACCTGTAGTATCACTTCTCGTGATCTCAATGCTATCCCTCTGTTGATGCAGCCAAGGACTGTGTTGGCTTTTTTGGCCAATGTAGCACATTAAGTTGCTTCCGTTCCTACTTTCCTCAATTGGGCCACTCTCTCTCTCTTGTTCTGAAGGAGCTTCCATCGTTTTCTAGGATAATCATACCACATAATTAAAAAGAAAATAGAGTATTAAAAGAGGGAGAGAGAACCCAAAGTCCAGTGATTTAACTTAGAGAAAGTCTTCATGAAAAGGCCTTCTCATTTATGGAGTTCCTGAGCTACAAATATTCTCTTCGAGGCATCAATATAATGCCTTGGTAAGGCCACACTTGGAGTACTGCATCCAGTTTGGTCACCAAGATGTAAAAAAGATGTTGAGATTCTAGAAAGACTGCAGAGAAGAGCAACAAAGATGATTAGAGGACTGAAGAGTTGCAGAAACTGGGTATGTCTAGTTTGATGAAAAGAAAGACTAGGAGTGATATGATAGCAGTGTTCCAATATCTCAGGGGCTGCCCCAAAGAAGAAGGGAATCAAGCTATTCTCCAAAGCACCTGAAGGCAGGACAAGAAGCAATGGATGGAAACTAATCAAGGAGAGAAGCAACCTAGAACTAAGGAGAAATTTCCTGACAGTGAGAACAATTAACCAGTGAAACAACTTACCTCCAGAAGTTGTGGATGCTCCAACAGTGGAAGTTTTTAAGAAGATGTTGGATAACCATTTGTCTGAAGTGGTGTAGGGTTTCCTGCCTAAGCAGGGGGTTGGACTAGAAGACCTCCAAGGTCCCTTCCAACTCTGTTATTCTAATTTCTTCGATTGGCCTTCTCATTTCTCAATACTACTTCTTTGATGTCATTTCCTGCCTCTTTCCAATCATTTCTTTCACTTCCAGCAAGGAACCCTAAATTGCCAATAACCTGTTGTGAAACAGAGCCTGAGAAACCCTAGGAATCAAGGACTGAAATGGACTTATTCTGGGAATAAACGTTTCTCACTCCAAAAGGCTTTCATTCCCACTTGACTTTGGAAGAGATGTTGACCTCTTCTACTGAGAAAGTCACTAAAGAACGATATGGAGACTCAAGAACCTCAGGATCTGGCATATCAAGGAAGATTCGTACCTTGCGTGGCTAAAGACAAATCCCTTCAGGTAAAGGAATGGTGGTCGATCTGACCTTCATGCTACATGTAGTTGTCCAGAACAAGGTTCAACCTTGAAGAATAAAGTTAATGGGTGAGAAATTAAACCAGTTAAGGATCATAAATACCATTCCAGAAAGGTTTTATCATGTCTGAATGTCCCATTAGTGGATACAGAAGGTGCTTAGATGTCAACCAGATATACCTAACCCTATCTCCATTTTGAAGTTGCTAGGATGGTAGCCATACCTGGTTGCCTGACCATTTAAGGCAAGAACCATCTTGCCGAAATGAATGGGAGGTTCAGAGGTGGGGTCCTCAGAAGAACGTGGAGCCCCCCGAAGATCTCCTCGCTGCTCCTGTGGGTCATCTCCGTCCCTTCTCTTCTCTTCCTTTCACCCTTTCCATTGTTGTTCTGCTGTGAACAAAAGCAACAGTGGCGAAGCGAACAGATGTTAGAACGAGCTCTTTCCTCCCCTTCTGCTGGAGCAACCTCACCTCCCCATGTGGGAAGAGCCCGGAGCAACCTGCTTTGCAACTCTGCCGAGTCTGTGTCACTTCACCTGTCACACAAGCTGGTGACAAGAGCGTAGCAGCAACAGCACCAGGCAACCGCCACGACGGGCTGATGGGGAATTGGGGTGGGGGTAGGGGGGGGAGAGGGAAAGGAGGAGGGAAGCAGATGCACCGTGACTCACCCCCAACAGCGTTCTCGCATCAGGGAGGTGCGAAACCGAGCACGTGACTTCCACTTTCAGCCAAAGACACCGGAACAGATGATAGTGGCTACAGGCCTACCACTTTATCATGGCTTGCTATTTCTAGGAGATGTCAAACATGCAGCGCTAAGCAGCCAACCCTGTTACCATCTGCCGAAGATGCGAACGTGGCTTGTGGACTGTTAGATCAGCTTTCTTGACAGCAGCTGGTCCTCCTCCTCCTCCTCCTTCTTCTCCTCCTCCTTTTCGTTCTTCGGAATTTAAAGGGCGAGACGAAAACCAGAGAACACATGAAGAACGGTTGCTGGAACTGGGTATGTCTAGTTTAATGGAAAGAAGGACTAGGGGAGACAGGATAGCAGTCTTCCAGTATCTCAGGGGCTGCCCCAAAGAAGAGGGAGTCAAGCTATTCGCCAAAGCACCTGAGGGCAGGGCAAGAAGCAACGGGAGGAAAGTAATCAAGGAGAGAAGCAACCTGGAATTAAGGAGAAACTTCCTGACAGTGAGGACAATTAACCAGTGGAACAGCTTGCCACCAGAAGTTGTGGGTGCTCCATCACTGGAGGTTTTCAAGAAGAGACGGGACAACCATTTGTCTGAAATGGTGTAGGGTCTCCTGCTTGAGCAGGGAGTGGCCTAGAAGACCTGTAAGATCCCTACCAACTCTATTATTGTATGTTCTATCTTCTAGAGCAGTGTTTCTCAACCTTGGTAGCTTGAAGATGGGTGGACTTCAACTCCCAGAATCCCCCAGCCAGCAGCGCTGGCTGGGGGATTCGGGGAGTTGAAGTCCACCCATCTTCAAGCTTCCAAGGTTGAGAAACACTGTTCTAGAGAGAGCCACCAAACAATGTGGAATGATAGCAAACTTACCAGCAATCGGGTAACATGGATAGAAAGAAGGGATTGGCTCTAGTTTTCTCAAGGTGCTTGGGAAACTCTGAAAAATGAAATTAGAAAAGCCCAGTCAAACTTAATTCCACAGAGAAAGAAAAACAAGAGAGGTTAAACCATATGACGAACGGTTGTAGGAACTGGGTACGTCTAGTCTAACGAAGAGAAGGGCTAGGAGTGACAGGAATAGCATCTTCCAATATTTAAGGAGCTGCCACAAAGAAGAGTGGGACAACCTACCCTCCAAAGCACATGAAGGAAGAACAAGAAGTAACAGACGGAAACTAAACAAGGAGAGAAGCAACCTAGAATTAAGAAGAAATTTCCTGGCAGTGAGAACAATTAACCAGTGGAACAGCTTTCCTTCAGAAGTTGTGGGTGCTCCATCACTGAGATTTGACAGCCATTTGTCCAGGATGGTGTGGGATCTCCTGCTTGGACTAGAAGACCTCCAATGTGCCTATTCTATACTTTATATTCTAGGTCCCTGAGAGGGCGAGAGAAAGGTAGTTAATTTGCTTTTCATGAACACAGACCTCATATATCCACATCTGTCTGTCTCTATGGACATGCACGCAACTCTACAACTCATTAATAGAAAATACTCAAAAGAATGTTGACCATTATATAGTGTGTCCACCACTCCATGTTCTCAGACTACACCTGGTTTTCCAGAAGAAATGGCACAATAATATTTTTTAATGTGACGTTACGTCCTTTTTCTATGAAAAGGAAAGATACAAACCAAGTGAAAATTTCTTCTTGACTTGGACCAAGTGGTAGAAGAAGGTGGAGGTGAGGTGGTTGCCTTACCTTCAATCAAAGTTGTTCATTTCTTGCATCAGATAACTTCAGGGTTCAGAGGTAGCTGGTGTCATAAGTACCCAGCTCTGGTGAAGGGATATATGGTTTTTTTTTAAATTTGATTTATATGCCGCCATTCTCCGGAGACTCAGGGTGGCTTACAGTGCGTTAAGCAATAGCCTTCATACTTTTGTATATTTATACAAAGTCAGCTTATTGCCCCCACAAACTGGGTCCTCATTTAACCTACCTTAGAAAGGATGGAAGGCTGAGTCAACCTTGAGCCTTGGAGAGATTCGAACCTGCAGTAATTGCAGGCAGCTGGTTTTAATAACCAGCTTAATAACAGGGTGCTTAGACCACTGTACTACCAAGGCTCATGTTGGCCTGTGGAGGTTCTGAATTCCTTTGTGGTCCTCTTCTGCTCTCAACTGGTGGTGAGAACTTGGAAGGTGGCCCTCCATTACTGCTGTCATATAACATAACACTGGGCATCTCATCTGGGTGTTTCCCCCACCCCCCACATAGGTATGGGATGCTTACATTTCCCATAAGTCATCTACAAGAAAGATGAGTCCAGAATAATAACATTAAGTCAACAGGGGTGACTGATAGCAATGTTCCAATGTGTGAGAGGCTGCCAGAAACAATAACAGAGTAATAGAGTTGTAAGGGACCTTGGAGGTCTTCTCATCCCCTGCTCAAGCAGGAATAGCCATAGCAATCGCAATAGCACTTGGACTTATATACCGCTTCACAGTGCTTTAAAGCCCCCTCTAAGTTTTTTACAGAGTCAGCCTCTTGCCCCCAACAATCTGGGTCCTCATTTTACCACTATAACCACTAATGCCACCCCTTCCTTCCTTCCTTCCTTCCTTCCTTCCTTCCTTCCTTCCTTCCTTCTTTCCCTTTCTCCCTTCCTTCCTTCCTTCCTTCCTTCCCTTTCTCCCTTCCTTCCTTCCTTTCTTCCTTCCTTCCTTCCCACTTAGCAATAGCACTTAGATTTATATACCGTTCACAGTGCTTTCCAGACCTTTCTAAATGGTTTACAGAGTCAGCCTCTTGCCCCCAACAATTTGGGTCCTCATTTCACCCACCTTGGAAGGATGGAAGGCTGAGTCAACCTTAAGCTGGTCAGGATCGAACTGCTGGCAATCGGCAGAGTCAGCCTGCATTACTGCTCTCTAACCACTGCACCACCAAGGCTCTTATCCTATAATATTTCACATAAATGGTTGTCTAAAGAGGGGCTCAACCTGTTCTCCAGAGCCCCTGAAAGCATAACAAGAAGCAATGCATGGAAACTAATCAAGGAGAAAAGCAACCTGGAATTAAAATTTCCTGACAGTTAGGACAATTAACCATTGGAACAGCTTGCCTCCAGATGTTGTGGGGGTGCCCCAAACACTGGAGCTTTTGAAGAAGAGATGGGACACCATTTCTCTGGAATTGTTTAGGGCAGGAATGTCCAACCTTGGGTACTTTAAGACTTGTGGACTTCAACTCCCAAAATTCCCCAGCCAGTCATGCTGAGGATGGTTAAAAAACACTGTGTTTGCCAGTGAAACTCTAATTGTTAAATGATGTCATGATTTTCTGACTGTAACCTTTGAAACTCATTGCCTTAGAACAAATATTAGTAATTCTAGGTATATCTAGCCTACCAAAGAGAAGGATTGGGGGGGACACGATAGCAGTGTTCCAGTATTTGAGGGGCTGCCACAGAGAAGAGGAGGTCCAGCTATCCTCCAAAGCACCTGAAGGCAGGACAAGAAGCAACGGATGGAAACTAAACAAGGAGAGAAGCAACCTGGAACTAAGGGGAAATTTCCAGACATTGAGGACAATGACCCAAAGGAACAGCTTGTCTCCAGTAGTTGTGAATGCTCCAACACTGGAAGTATCAAAATCACATGAAGTATTAGTTTCGCTTTATAATACCTTGGTAAGACCACACCTGGAATTCTGCATCCAGTTTTGGTTGCCACGATGTAAAAAAGATGTGGAGACTCTGGAAAGAGTGCAGAGAAGAGCAACCAAGAGGATGAGGGGACTGGAGGCTAAAACATATAAAGAACAGTTGCAGGAATTGGGGTATGTCTAGTTTAATGAAGAGAAGGACTAGGGGAGACATGAAAGCAGTGTTCCAATATCTCAGGGGCTGCCATAAAGAAGAAGGGAGTCAAATTATTCTCCAAAGCACCTGAAGGCAGGACAAGAAGCAATGGGTGGAAACTAATCAAGGAGAGAAGCAACCTGGAATTAAGGAGAAATTTCCAGACATTGAGAACAATTAATCAGTGGAACAGCTTGCCTCCAAAAGTTACTGAAGGTTTACAAGACAAGATAGGGCAAACATTTATCTGGAGTGGTAGGGTTGGACTAGAACAGGGGTCTCCAACCTTGGCAACTTTAAGTCTGGCGGATTTCAACTCCCAGAATCAGGGCCGGATTTAGATTGAAAGAGGCCCTAGGCTATTCCACTTATGAGGCCCTTTCACCAGTGGTGGGATTCAATTTTTTTAACAACAGGTTCTATGGGCGTGGCTTAGTTGGGGGTGTGGCTTGGCAATCATGTGACTGGGTGGGCGTGGCTAGCTGGTCACGTGACTGTATGCGTGGGTAGCTCGTCATGTGACCAGGTGGGCGTGGCTATGTGCATAGGGACTACTTAGAGGGCTGAAAAAAGTCATTTCTGACTGGGCCTCGCACTTTTGACCGGTCCTCACACGTATGACCATCCTCACATTTATGCCCGTGCAGCTTTCTTACAACTTTTTTAGCCCTCTGAGTAGTCCATATGCACAAAAGGACTACCCAGAGGGCTGAAAAAAGTGATTTCTGACAGGTCCTCGCACTTTTGACCGGTCTTCACACTTATGACTGGTCATCATTTATGCCCATTGTTGCATTCTTAACAACCATGTCACTCATTTCACAACTGCTTCTCTTCACCATGGTGACAAGATAGGGCAAAAACGTAAAATGTGAGGACAGTCGTAAGTTCGAGGACTGGTCAAAAGTGCGAGGACCAGTCAGAAATAACTTTTTCAGCCCTCTGAGTAGTCCATATGCATAAAAGGATACAGCAATAGAGAGGATGAAGGAAGGGAAGGGAAATTAGAGTAGGAGTGAGGGTAAGAGAGGGAGGAAGAGAGGAGGAGAAGGAGAAAGGAAGAGGAAGTAGGGAGGAGAAGAAGAGGGAGAGGAAGAGAAAGTAAGAAGGAAAGAAAAGAGAGAGGTGGTAGGTTTGAGGAGAAAGATTGCTGTACAATAAAAAAGATGAAAGAGAAGAAAGCCAACTCCAAACAAATATAAAGATATTAAGATAAAGAATGAATTGTTAAACTTTAAAGAATAAAAGAGAACAAATATGAATAAATAACAATAATTAGAAACACACATACAAACATACAATGTATTTTCTTTGAACAGAGTATTTGGCCGGTTCACAAATTTAAACAGTGTTTAGTCATTTCAATTAAATTTACAATTTCTATATTTCCTTTTTGCCATATTTATTCCTCATCTATTTTTGTAAAAAACCAATATTACCCTTCATCCTCATCTCTAATCTTAATCAAATTCAATTTTTCCCTTCTATTCTATATTATACCCCTTCCCATTGTCATCTATTTTTATATCCATCCTCACATTGGTTAATTATGTAATATTAGTTGTTTAATATAAATTCAACATTTTAATATAAATCAATTAGTTATATAACTACCTTTTTTGTATATTAATCAATATGAACATGAATATTCCAATTATTTCCATGCAATCCAATTTCTTACAAATCAATTAATTATATTTACCAATAATAATAAACCAAATAATTTCCCCCATATATTCCTCCAAACCACAACTTAACCATTTCTGCTTTCAACACAATATACGATTAATAGTATCTCAATTATTACAATTCCCTAGTTAAATAGAGCTTTTTTTCTTTTGTGTTTTAAAATCCTGATCTCTCCTCTTTTTCCCTAAATTTCCCATTGTTTTCACCTACCTTTTTTGGTGAGGAAAAAGAAAAGAATTCTGCCTGCCTAATTTTCCAACCTTGCAGCAACAGCAAAGCAGTTTCAGTTTCGTTTCTTTGCAAGGAAGCAGAAGAGCCCTGAGCAAAACAGCCCAGACAAATCAGCTGAGAGCCGGGAGGCCAATTAGCCTCTGCTGAAGCTCCGGGGGCCAATAAAATTACAAAAAAAAACACCGAACCCTTTGTTAAATTGCTGGCTCCCCCGCCCCCCCCCGCCCCCAGAATCCCACCACTGTGTAGGCCCCTCTTGATCTTGAGGCCCTAGGCTGAAGCCTAGTTAGCCTATAGGAAAATCCGGCCCTGCCCAGAATTCCCCAGCCAGGAATCAGTCTAGAATCATGATGGCGAACCTATGGCACGCGTGCCAGAGGTGGCACACAGCGCCCTCTCTGTGGGCACGTCATTTGCATCTTTTTAGAGAGTCCTTGAGGCCACTTGGAGGTTTTTTTTTTGTTTTTTTTTAATTTGATTTATATGCCGCCCTTCTCCGAAGACTCAGGGCGGCTTACAATGCGTTAAGCAATAGCCTTCATACTTTTGTATATTTATACAAAGTCAGCTTATTGCCCCCACAAACTGGGTCCTCATTTCACCTACCTTAGAAAGGATGGAAGGCTGAGTCGACCTTGAGCCTGGTGAGAATTGAACTTACAGTAATTGCAGGCAGCTGTGTTAATAACAGCGTGCTTTAGACCACTGTACTACCAAGGCTCTTTACCTGTGTCCTCAGGTTTACCTGTGTCCTCAGGATCACCTGAGTGGGGCAAATGTCTGTGGAGCCTTCTTGGAACTTTTGAAAGGACTGTGTTGTGGAGCTGTGCTTTCTGCAAGACGTTTTCCTGCAACCGTGTGTCCCTTCCCTGTTGAAGATGGGCGGAGGCTGTTGGGGATGAGGCTGTGTTGTCTGCATCTCAAATCCCCCCTGTGCCCGTCTTCAACAGGGAAGGGACACAGGACGGAAAACACCCTGCAGCCAAGGAGGCTCCACACCCCATTTGCACCGCTCGTACAATTGTAAATTCTGCTGCCTTCTAACACTGATGATGTTACTTAGTTGGGTAATAAAACATCTGCAAGAAAGCAACCAAGCTGACATAATACCAACGACACCACAGTCCACTCCTCCTCCTCCTCCTCCTCCTCCTCCTCCTCTCTTCCTCCTCCTCCTCCTCCTCCTTCTCCCTTCTAGCCTGATGATGTTACCTATTTGGGTAATGAAACTTCTGCAAGAAAACCACTAAGTTTAGAGAGCACCAAGAACCCGCAGTCGTCCTCCTCCCTCCTCCTTTCCACAAATCCCATTCCCTTCTAGCACTGATGGTATTATCTAGTTGGGTAATAAAAAGTCTGCAAGAAAATAACTGAGGTCAGAGAGCACCAAGGACTCGATAGTCGTCATCCTCCTCCTCCTCCCTGCAAATCCCACTCCTTTCTAGCATTGATAATGTTATCTAGGTGGGCACTGAAACATCTGCAAGAAAACAACCAAGCTCAGAGAACACCAAGATCCCCACAAACTAAGCCAGCCTGATACAAAAGGCTCCCCTGATGTGATCCCAGGTCAAAAACCTTACACAGGGAGAAATGAATTTACCTCAGCATCTTCAACCTGTTGTCCACATACATCTCCTTTCAAATCCTGGATGTCGGACTTCAGATATTTCCACTCTGTGGGGCACTTGGCAGATACCTCTCAGCTGAGACAGTCAGATGGATGTCAGATAGCAGCTGAGGACCTGCAGGAGAAAACAGAATTCTGTTTTAGTTGTTGTGGCTCCATTACCTGAGCTTGTGTCATCGGCAGGAGAGGACTCTGAGAGTGAAGGAGAGGAGTTGGCAAGGTCTCCCTCTCCAGGACCCTCCTCTCTGGCAATGCCTTCAGTGTCCGCCGAAGGGCAAGAGATAGGGCCGGGGCCAAGCACGTCCACGCAGCCACAGGTGGACAGTGATGAGGGAAATGAGTCTTGGCTGGATCCACGCCAGTGTCGCAGAGATAAGCACGTGCAACAGAAGAAAAGGCGTGCCGGAGATTAGGCTGAGTCACTGGACCACACCCCACAGGATATAAAAGGGAGCGTGGTGGCCAGTCAAACCTTGTGACGAACAAAGCTGAAAGCTTCCACGCCATTCTGCATTGCCGGACTTTTGCTTTAAGACTTTGCTGAATTATCTTTGGACTTGATTGACTCCGTAATTATTGAGCTGTTTCCTTTGATGTACCAGAAGCGGGGAGAAGTTATCTCTCCTCTTCGTAAGTAATAAACTCTTGGCAGGCAGCCACTAGGTTGTTGCCAAGTTCCGTTATCATAAGGAAAAGGATTTTGCCGGCTGGTTTGGTCTTTAACTCTTGAACGTCTGTTGGTGTGTGTGCGTGTGGGACGGGGACGGAACATTAGTCATGAATCCTTGGAGGGGTGCAGACTGGCCAGAATCTTTAGCTTCAGCCATATGAGATCATCATGATTTGTGATTCGTGATATTTGACAGAATAACAGAATAATGAAATAATTGGAAGGGAACATGGAGGTCTTCTAGTCCCGCCTCCTGCTCAAGCAGGAGACCTTATCCCATTTCAGATAGGTGGTTGTCTAGACTCTTCTTAAAAACTTCCAGTGTTGGAGCATTCACAACTTCTGGTGGCCAGCTGTTCCACTGGTTAATTGTCCTCACTGTTAGGAAATTTCTCCTTAATTCTAAGTTGCTTCTCTCCTTGATTAGTTTCCATCCATTGTTTCTTGTCCTGCCTTCAGGTGCTTTGGAAAATAGTTTGAATCCCCTCTTCTTTGGGGCAGCCCCTCAAATGTTGGGAAACTGCTATCATGTCACCCTTTTTTAGTTGTTCTTTTCATTAAACTAGACATTTCCAAGTTGATCAGCATCTTCTGCATAGAAGCTAGAGGAGTCTGAGAAGCTCTGATGGTTAGCCCTAGAACAGGGTAGAGAACCAACCTCAGCAACTTAAACAGAATTACAGAGTTGGAAGGGACCTCAAAGGTCTTCTAGTCCAACCCCCTGCTCAAGCAGGAAACCCTATTCCATTTCAGACAAATGGTTGCCCAGTCTCTTCTTAAAAACCTCCAGTGATGGAGCAACCACAACTTCTGGAGGCCAGATCAGGGGTGGGTTCTAAATTTTTTTTACTACCGGTTCTGTGGGCATGGCTTATTTTGTGGGCGTGGCTTGGTGGGGGGTAATGTGACTGGGTGGGTGTGGCCAACTTTTTTTTTTTTAACTTATAAAAGCATTTTTTCTACAACCTTAAGAGGTTGCAGAAAAAAATGCTTTTAAAAGCCTCCGACAATCAGGCAACTCAGCTGGGATCACCAGAGGCTTTTAAAGGCATTTTTTTCCCCCACAACCTCTTCGGCTGAAGAGGTTGTAGAAAAAAATGCTTTGAAAAGCCTCTGACGATCCCAGCTGAGCCGCACGATCATCAGAGGCTTTTTTTTTTTTTACTTTTAAAAGCATTTTTTCGGCCGAAGAGGTTGTAGAAAAAATGCTTTTAAAAGTAAAAAAAAGCCTCTAATGAGGTGGGCGAGCGGCAACCGGGCCGGGGACCAGTTCGGGGGCGTGGCCAGCCAATGTTATTACTACTACAAATTTTTACTACCGGTTCTTGTGAACCGGTGCGAACCGGGAGCAACCCAGCACTGGGCCAGATGTTCCACTGATTCATTGTTCTCGTTGTCATGAAATAGTTCTAGGTTGCTTCTCTCCTTGATTAGTTGCTTCTTGTCCTGCCCACAGGCGTTTTGGAGAGCAAGCTGACTTCCTCTTCTTTGTGGCAGTCCCTCAGATATTCGAAGATCATTTCATTTCATTTTTTATCATTTTATTTGATTTATATACCGCCCTACTCCCGAAGAACTCAGGGCGGTGAACAGGCACAAGATAAAACACATAGAATACAAAAATTTAAGAGCAGAAGTAAAATCGAATTAAATCAATTTAGCCCAAGACAAATTTAAAACCCCAGGTTAAGAACAAATTAAAATTTACATTAAAATTTACATTAAAAAGAGAATGGGAGAAAATTAGGCCAGGCCCGCCTGGTGAAATAATAAGGTCTTTAAAGCGCGGCGGAAGGTGCGCAGATCTGGGACCCTCCGTATCTCCGGGGGGAGCTCGTTCCAGATAGTAGGTGCCCCCACAGAGAAGGCTCTCCTCCTGGGGGCCGCCAGCCGACATTGTTTGGCCAACGGCATCCGGAGGAGTCCCTCTCTGTGAGAGCGTACCGGCTGATGGGAGGCCGTTTGCAGCAGCAGGCGGTCCCGTAAATAACCAGGCCCTAAGCCATGGAGCGCTCTAAAGGTGGTAACCAAAACCTTGAAGCGCACCCGGAAGACCACCGGGAGCCAGTACAGCTCTCGCAGGAGAGGTGTTACATGGGAGCACCACGTCGCTCCCATCACCACCCGCGTGGCCGCACTCTGCGCCAGTTGGAGCCTCCGGGTGCTCCTCAAGGGGAGCCCCATGTAGAGAGCGTTACAGTAGTCCAGGCGGGAAGTGACAAGGGCATGAGTGACCATGTTTAAGGAGTCCCGATCACCCCTAGTCCTTTTCATTAAACTAGGCATACCCAATTCCAGCAACCATTCTTTAAACATTTTAGCCTCCAATTCCCCCTTCTCCTTTGTTACAGGTAGGCCTTAGGTCAGATCCAGTGGGATCCATCTTGTATACTAAAGGATTTTAATCAAAGTAGAAACAATGTGCTGACAACCATACAAACATCCTCAGTCATCCAGGTTGTCCCAAAGGAGCTTTTTTTTTTTTTTTAAGAGATAACTGGACTTTCTGGTTTTTCTTTGAAGTCGTTTCGCTTCTCATCGAAGAAGCTTCTTCAACTCTGGCTGGACAATGGGGAATGGAGGGATTTACATTCCTTGCAGTTTGAGATGCAGGCAATACATTGTGTTCACCCATGAAGAGACACAGGACAGAAAACATTCTGCAGAAAGCACAGCTCCACAACACAATCCTTTCAACACAATCCTTTCAACAGTTCCAAGGAGGCTCCACACCCATTTTCACCACTCAGGTGGCCCCAAGGACACAGACAAACGTCCAGGTGGCCTCAACGACCCTCTAAAACAGTGTTTCTCAACCTTGGTAGCTTGAAGATGGGTGGACTTCAACTCCCAGAATCCCCCAGCCAGCGCTGGCTGGGGGATTCTGGGAGTTGAAGTCCACCCATCTTCAAGCTACCAAGGTTGAGAAACACTGCTCTAAAAGGATGCAAATGACCAGCTGTCTGCAAGGAGTATCAATCCTTCCTTTCCCCATCCTCCAGTCAGAGCTGAAGAAGCTCCTTGGATGAGAAGTGAAACGTCTTCAAAGATAAAACAAGGAAGTCCAGTTGCCTCTTGAAAAAGCACCTTTGGGATATTCCCCTTATAATTCCTATTTCAGAAGGTCACCTTCAGAAATTATGATCTTTCTCAGATGCCCATCTCTTAAAAATTATTTAATTTATTTTAAATTGCTTTTAAATTTTGCATTTTGTGTTTTTTACCTTGGCTGTTCACCGCCCTGAGTCCTTCGGGAGAAGGGCGGTATATAAATTTAAAAATAAATAAATAAATTTACACCGTCATTAAGAAATCAAGGTTAATGTATATATGTATTTACATGTTCAAATATAGATAGATAATCCTTTGTTTTAGTTTTAGTATATATGTAATTTAGAATTGTACTTTCTTTTTTAGAGTTAAGAACGTTTTGTACTATCTTTTATCTTTTTAAATTGAATGAAGTTTGTTTTTAAAATTTAAAAAATAAATAAATAAATAAATAAATAAATAAATAAATAAATAAATAAATAAATAAATAAATAAAAAAACACACATTATTGGTACCAACCTTCGGCCGAAGATGAGCACTTTACATTCTTCTTCTGTTGCTGCTGTCCATCATCTTGGGGCTGATCTGGTTCTGATGGACACTTGGAAAATCTTCTCTAGAAATCCATGGCAAGGTTCATTTCCAATCTTGAGATTGGAGTTGTCACGAAACACACCTGGAAAGTAATGCAAAATGAGGGCTTAAAGAAGAACTCCCTTCCTTACCCACAGCCCTCCCCACATCATCATAACAACCCTGAGGTGGCATCTCCAAATCTGCAATCATCATATCTCGAAGACAGAACAAACCTTGTAGGTCAGGACCAAGAAGTGGGCATGGTGCAGGTGTGATGTACATTAAACAACAGTTGCAATCACCCTCTGTAGACACCCCCAGCCAGGACTACCTCCAGTCTAATCTCAGCATGGATGGGATAATGACCTGAATGCAATAATCTGGATCTGCCTTCCTGACCTCAGATACCTCAACAGGGACTGATGACCACGTGGGTCAGCCTACCCAAGGATGGGTCATAGAAGACAGAACATAGGACCATAAGTCTGGAAGAGACCTTGGAGGTCTTCTAGTCCAATTCCTTTGCTCAAGCAGGAGAACATCCAGGTCAAATAATTGCCCAGTCCTTTCTGGAAAATCTCCAGTGATGGAGCAGTCACAACTTCTGGAGGCAAGTTGTTCCACTGATGAATTGTTCTCACAGTCAGGAAATTTCTCCTTAGTTCTAGGTTGGGTCTCTCCTTGGTGAGTTTCCATTGGTATCTTCCCGTCCCATCCTCAGGAGCCTTCGCCCACGCGGGAAACCTAGGATTGCCAGGTGTCCACTATTTGAGCGGACAGTCTGCTTTTTTCACATTATATTCACTATTTTTTTTCACAAAAATAATGGACATTTTTTTTTATTCAAAAGCTTTATGATGAAATGGTACGTAATCTAAAGCTGTACAGTCTAAGAGAATAAGGACAGGAGAATCGCGTTTTGTCTTTTTTTTCATAAGTTAGAATGAGACAAAGATCGAATATCCATTGAACTCGATTCTCCGAAAAAATTAATGATGAGATTAAAATAAAACATATTATAAAATTATGTACAGTTCACATTTTTAAAATGTATTGTAGCTTGTGTCGACTGACCTAAAATGGCGTCGAGGGATGAGAGTGACAGCGGCGAGATGAAATTTAATATTTTACATATTATTATAATATATTTGATGTTTTGAACTTAAAGTAAAGTTTTGAAGTGATTATTTTAATACGTGTTAAAATGTTTGTAAGAAAATATATAATTTAATTGTAATTTTTTTAAAAAATTTTTTACTACTTAACTACCCCCCCCCCCCACCGCTTGTCCGCTATTTTTTGGAAGCAGACCTGGCAACCCTAAGGAAACCCTATACCATTTCAGTCTCTTCTCAAAAACTTCCAGTGATGGAGCTCCCACATCTTCTGAAGACAAACCGTTCCACCAGTTAATTGTTCTCACTGCCAGGAAGTTTCTCCTTAATTCCAGGTTGCTTCTCTCTTTGTTCAGTTTCCATCATTGTTTCTTACCTTGCCTTCAGGTGCTTTGGAAGATAGTTTGACCCCCTCTTCTCTGTGGCAGCCCCTCAAATATTGGACGCCTGCTCTCCTGTCACCCCTGGTCCTTCCCTTCATTAGGCTTGCCCACACCCCCAAGATCCCTGGCCCCCTCCCAAGACCAACCAAGGCCCCCATCAAGATCTTTTGGGGGAGGGGGGAGGCATGTAGATTGCAAAACCCCCTTTCAATTTTGCCAACTCAGCAGCCCTTCTTTGAATCCAGGAAAATCACGGGGATGGTCTCTGATGGGTTTTATCCTGTTTTGTTTTTCTGTTTGCTGTTTGTAACTCTCTTCTTTCCTCTTCTCCTCCTGCCCTGCTTTGCCACGGATGCTCTCATTAGCCCAGTCCCTCCTGGCTGCCCACCCCCCCACCTCGGTCCCCCCTTCCTGATTTCACAGCCCTGCAGGTCAGAACAGGCCCCATTTTCCCCGGCGCCCCCCCCAGCCCACCCCCACCTCCCTTCAACTTATTACCGAGGTTCGTTAACAATTTGCAAGGCCCTCCGAAGCCAATCAATTATGCATCAAACAACTTTTTCATTCCTTACCTCGAGTCAGGCAGAGACACGGGAGGGGAGGCCCTTCTTAAAAATGTAAAAAAAGGGAAGAAGAAGAAGAAGAAGAAGGGGGAAAAAAGCATCCTGGTTTTTTTTTTCTCTTTGGGGTCTTTTGTTATTATTTTTATTATGATGATTTCTCTCTCCCCCCCTCTTCTTCTACCCCCCCCCCTGCACTTTTGAAAGCTCTGCCTCCCGGTGTTGAGATTAAAATGCATCAAATGCTCGGTTTAATTGGCGAGCGATGCCCGGAAAAAAAGAAGGAAAGAAAAGGGGGGGAAAGGAAAGGAGAGCTGGGGTTGGGGGGGCTTATTGCTTTTGTGTGCAACTCTGGGCAGAGGGGAGGTGAGGGGTGGGGGAGAGGGCAAGACGCCCAGCCCTCTGGAAGGGAGGGGGAAACTTTAAGTCTCATTGTCGCTCTGTGCACAGATGAACAGTGGACATCTCTGCAGAATAACAGAGTTGGAAGGGACCTTGGAGGTCTTCTAGTCCAACCCCCTGCTCAGGCAGGAGACCCTACACCACTTCAGACAAATGGATGTCCAACCTCTTCTTAAAAACTTCTAGTGATGGAGCACCTGTTTCTTGTCCTACCTTCGGGTGCTTTGGAGAATAGCTTGACTCCCTCTTCTTTGTGGAAGCCCCTGAGATATTGGAATGCTACTATCATGTCATCCCTGGTCCTTCTTTTCCTTAAACTAGACATATTTGTTTTATTTTATTTATTTATATTTAAATTTATATACCGCCCTTCTCCCGAAGGACTCAGGGCGGTGAACAGCCAAAGGTAAAAAAAAACATAGAATACAGAAATTTAAAAGCAGTTTAAAATATATTAAACATACCCAGTTCCTCCAACCGTTCATCGTATGATTTAGCCTCCAGTCCCCTCATCCTCTTTGTTGCTCTTCTCTGCACTCTTTCCAGAGTCTCCACATCTTTTTTACATCGTGGCGACCAAAACTGAATGCAATATTCCAAGTGTGGCCTTACCAAGGCATCATAAAGTGGTATTAACGCTTGATGTGATCTTGATTCAATCCCTCTGTTTATGCAGCCTAGAACTGTGTTGGCTTTTTTGACAGCTGCTGCACACAGCTGGCTCATATCTAAATAGTTGTCCACTAGGACTCCAAGATCCCTCTCACAATTACTACTATTAAGCCAGGTTTCACCTATATAGTACCTGTGCATTTTTTAAAAAAATTTGATTTATATGCCGCCTTTCTCCGAAGACGGAGCCTGCAGTACAGTGGACTAAAGCATTGTTATTAACATCTACTGCTTGCAATTACTGCGAGTTCGAATCTCTCCAAGGCTCAAGGTTGACTCAGCCTTCCATCCTTTCAAAGGTAGGTAAAATGAGGACCCAGATTGTGGGGGCAATAAGATGACTTTGTATAAAATATACAAAAGTATGAAGGCTGTTGCTTAACGCATTATAAGCCACCCTGAGTCTCCGGAGAAGGGCAGCATATAAATTAAAGCAAAAAGAAAGAAAAAAGACTCAGGGCGGCTTACAATGCGTTAAGCAATAGCAATTTTGTTTTTCTTGCCTAAATGTAGAACCTTACTTTATACAGGTAGTCATCGACTTACAACCACAAGTGAGCCCAAATTTTTTGAGGTTAAGTGAGACATTATTTAAGCGAGGTTTACAATCTTTCTTGAATCACGGCCGTTGATAAGTTAGTGACACAGTCGTTAAGCGAATCTAGCTCCCTCGTTGACTTTGCTGCTCAGAAGGTCGCAAAAGGGAATCGTGTGATCCCGGGACTCTGTGACCGTCATAAATACGAGCCAGTTGCCAAGCGGCCGTAATTTGGATCACGTGACCACAGGGGATGCCGCCATGGTTGTTAAGTGTGGAAAACCGGTCACAAGTGGGCTTTTTTCAGCGCCGTTGTAACGTCGAACAGTCACTAAATGAACGGTCGTAAGTCCGGGACTACCTTTATTGTTTATTTGTATCCTGGAATATTGTAGATCCGAAATACACAACCGAGTGGACTTCAAGAAAGCAGCCAGGATGCCTTTGCAACGGGAAAAAAAAACCCAGAGAAAGGGTTGAAAAACTTGCAGTGGTGATGAAAAGGGGTTGGGTTGGATTCACACCGTGGCAGCGGCCATTTTGACTTTTTTGACTGACTCCTCTTTCCCGCGGATCTCTTCGCTTGGACAGGCTGATCCAATGCATCTAGGACAGTGTTTCTCAACCTTGGAAGCTTGAAGATGGGTGGACTTCAACTCCCAGAATCCCCCAGCCAGCAGCGCTGGCTGGGGGATTCTGGGAGTTGAAGTCCACCCATCTTCAAGCTTGCAAGGTTGAGAAACACGGATCTAGGATGTTATCTCCTCTCTCCCTTTACTTTCCCTTTACAATCTCAGTATTGTATTTGGATTTCTGAAATGGAATTTTCCCATTTGGTAGGAAAATGACAAGCGTTTTATCGTGATTTAAATTCCTCCCCCCTCACACACACACCCCCTCCCCAGAACAAGCAGCCTTTTTATTCAACTCCTCAGACCGGTAAATGCATTGCTTGCGATTCATCATCCCGGTAAAATTTACTGTTGTCCATTAGAATTTCAGGTTTTATGAGAATATAACTGTCTGCAGTAAGTTGGGTCCCGAGTACGGAGAAAGCCTCTAAAATATGAACGATCCATAAAAATTATGAACAAGTGAGGAACTCGGCTTTGGCCTATAAATAAAAGCTTGGAAGTTGCTGATTAATCTAAATTCGGTCAACATCAGGATTTCTTCCTTCGTTCCGAGATGCATTTTTTTTTGCACACAGGTCTCGGAGCTTGGGGGGTGGGGGTTTCTCCTAAGGTGCATTTTTAAGGCAAACCACTTCTCCTAAAAGACACTTTTAAAAAATTAATTTTTTAAGAGATATATGTATGGGGGGGGGGGAGGAGAAAAAGGGTAGATTATGAACAGAAATTGCTAAACTGGGAGATATAATAATATTATTATGCTAAATTAGGAGTTATTATATAATGTTATAGTAGAACGTTATTTTGAAATGTATAGTATAAGGGGGATATAATAATATTATTAGAAAGAAAGAGTCAGCATATGGGGGATGGAGTAAGGGGATGGTAAAGTATTATATAATCTGTTATGAATTTGGGTTTTATTTTGAAGAAGCCACAGAGGGAGGGGAGGGTGAGGGGGGGTTAGGGAGGAGGGGGGGAAAAAAGGGGGAAAAAATTGTATTTGAAAAACTTTTTCAATTAAAAAAAATTAATTTTCTTTTTTCTTTCTCTCTTTTTTTTAGTATTTACGCCACAACAGGATCCTTTCTACCGAATTGTCCTCCTGCTGCTTCTTCAAAACCGGCGTTACTCACACTGGGCAATTTTAAGACAGCTGGGCTTCAACTCCCAGAATTCCCCAACCCAGCCAGCTGTTGGAAATAGGGCTCTGGCATGCTGGCTGGGGAATTCTGGGAGTTGAAGTCCACCCATCTTAATATTGCCCAGTGTGAGAAACACTATTCGAAACCCTACGGTTTTGGAAGGAGGGAGACTGCGGTGATAGATAGAATTAATAATGTGGGGTGCTGGGTGCTCTCTCAGCTTCAGGGGTGGGTTCCACTTACCTTTACTACTGGTTTGCAATGGGATCTCATGCGCTCCGAACTTCTGAGCATGCGCAGAAGCTTCTGCACCTGCGCAGATCGTCTATGATGAAATCCAGATGGATGGACAGAGCTTCCCCCCCCCCCCAGTTTTATTACCGGTTCGCAAGAACCAGACCGAAGCAGGGGCAACCCACCACTGCTCAGCTTGGTTGTTTTTTTGCAGACTTTTCATAACCCAGCTAGGTAATTGAATCAGTGCTAGAAGGGAGTGGGGTTTGCAGGGAGGAGGAGGAGGAGGAGGAGAACTGTGGTCCTTTCTGAGCTTGGTTGTTTTCTTGCCGATGTTTCATAACACCATCAGTGCTGGAAGGGAGTGGGGTTTTCAGGGAGGAAGAGGAGGCCTATGGAGTCCTTGGTGCTCTCTGAACTTGGTGATTTTCTTGCAGATGTTTCTTTACCCCACTAGGTAACATCATCAGTGTTAGAAAGGAGTGGGATTTGCTCTTACTGTATTTTTATATGCTGATGATGTCACCTAGTGGGGAAAAGAAACCTCTGCAAGAAAATCACCAAGTTCAGAGAGCACCAAGGACTCCATAGGCTGCCTCCTCCCCCTTGTTCCTTTCTCCTGCACTCCAAACACCCCACTTCCTTTTAACACTGATGATGTTACCTAGTTGGGTGAAGAAATGTCTGCAAGAAAATCACCAAGCTCAGAGAGAACCAAGGACCCCAGAGCTCAACCCTGAGCTACAAATATTCTTTTCTATCAGAATGAACACTCAAGTTATACCAGCTGCCTCAAGTTTTCTTGCAGGGTGAAGTTCACAAATGGACAACAGAAATGCCTCATTCCAGGGAACAATTTTGTCCCCTGATAGCACAGATTTTACTTATTTATTTTATTTAAAACATGTACCCTCCCATCTTATAAGCCACTCTGGGCCGTTTCCTAATCAAAAGATGGGAAATCTTAGAGGTCCAGATGGGATTTTTAAACCCCTGACAAATCATAATTTTTAATAAGTTGCATATTATTAGAAGCCTGGGGAATAATCATATTACCTGCTTGATGGATAACATTTTAATTAAATGTACATTTAATCAATAGCTCATCTTTGCCTTGATTCTACTTATATTGGAATCCAGGTTGCAGTCAGTTTTGGGATTTATGCTGTCCATATATCTTGAAGGAAGAAGCAGACTGGCCCCAGTGTGAAAAAAGTTGTGTGTCTTTGCACCAAGTGACACAATGAAGTACACCAATAAAATGCTTCTCAAGTTACTAAGATTGGGCAGATTTATTCAAACCATGATGAAAACGAAAGCAGCAGATTCTAGAAAGTGGGGAGGAGGCGGAGGGGGGGGGAGGAGGACAAGGAAAAAGAAGGAAGAGAAGGAGGAGGAGGAGGAAGACGAAGAAGACAAAGAAGAAGAGAAGGGGGAAGAAGAAGAGGAAGAGGAAGAAGAGGAAAAAAGAAGAGGAAGAGGAAAAAGAAAAAGAGGATGAGGATGAGGAAGAAGAAGAAGAAGACAAAGACAAAGAAGAAGAAGAGGGGGGAGGAGGAAGAAGAAGAAGAAGAGGAGGAGGAGGAGGAGGAGGAGGAAGAGATAGAAGAGGAGGTGAAAGAAGAAGAAGACAAAGAAAAAGACAAAGAAGAAGAGGAGAAGGAGGAAGAGGAAGAGGAAGAAGAGGAAAAAGAAGACAAAGAAGAAGAGGAGAAGAAAGAAGAAGAGGAAAAAGGAAAAAGAAGAAGAGGAAGAGGAAGAAGAGGAGGAGGAGGAAGAGGAAGAAGAGGAGGAGGTGGAAGAAGAAGACAAGAAGACGAAGAAGAAGAGAAGGAGGAAGAGGAAGAAGAAGAAGAAGAGGAAGAAGGAGGAGGAGGAGGAGGAAGAGGAGAAAGTATTGCTGTTCTCCAGAGAGAATCCACTTGCTTTCTACTCCACCATGGAATCTATTTGAGGAAGCAAAGACGGAGAGATATTCCATCCTTCGGTCCGTCCGGCGTCATGCCAGCTGCAGAGAGGCCGAAGGAAAAAAAGTGGGGGTGGGAGCATGTTTATTTTTTGCATTTAAGTGGGGTCATGACACGGAGCTAAATTATCTCCCCTCCGTCTGTGGCCAGACGTGATGTTGACTTAGCTGGCTCAGGTTTTTGCTTCCCATCCGTCGGGATGAGGAAGGAGCCAACTTAAAGGGAAGAAATATTCTTTCCAGGGGTTTGAATTCTCATATTTAATTTTTTTTAAAATGATTGGCAGGTGGGGATACAGAACAAGGCTGGTTTTTCAGAAGAAGTGCTTAAAATGCCCGAAGGTTAATGCACTAAGCTAGCCACTTACAACAGTCCGTTTAGTGACTGTTCAAAGTTACAAAGGCACTGAAAAAAGTGACTTATGACCATTTTTCACACTTACGACCATTGCAGCATCCCCACAATCACGTAATCGAAATTCGGGCACTTGGCAATGGGTTCATATTTATGACGGTTGCATCCCAGGAAAATATGATCCCCTTTTGCAACCAATGGGCCAGTTTGACTAAAAAAATGGAAGTAAATGCCAGGTTTTCCGCAAAACCGTCGTAAAAAGAGCCTTGGTAGTACAGTGGTCTAAAGCACCCTGTTATTAAGACCAGCTGCCTGCAATTACTGCAGGTTCGAATCTCGCCAAGGCTCAAGTTTGACTCAGCCTTCCATCCTTTCTAAGGTAGGTAAATTGAGGACCCAGTTTGTGGGGGCAATAAGCTGACTTTGTATAAAATATACAAAAGGATGAAGGCTATTGCTTAGTTGTCTCCCAAAAGTGGGTGGAAATGTGAATATTGCTGAAGCCCCGCCTTTCAGCCATTTTTGGCTTCCGCGTGCCCCGTTTTCAGCCTCAGCGTGGCCTGTTTTTGGCCTCCACACGCCCCATTTTCGGCCTCAGCGTGCCCCATTTTCAGCCTCTGTGAGCCCTGTTTTCAGCCTCCGCGTGCCCCATTTTTGGCCAAAGGGGTGGGCAGGTGAGCAGGGCGCACGGAGGCCGAAAACGGGATGCACGGAGGCCAGAAATGGGACGCATGGCCTTGAATTTGACACCCCTGAACTAGACAGTATCCTGATTGGACCATGTGACTGATTGTTTTGAGAAAGTGACAAACTTTTACTTTTAATTTAGGTGAAAACTGCGGGAATAATCAGAGTCGGTTTTCACCAGTCTGTGCCAATAAGACATAGCCAATAAACTTATTCTTTGAGGAATCTACCTGCCTCAGAGTTTTGTTTGCTACGGGTATGCTACTTGGAATGCACTTCTCTTCTCTTCTCTTCTCTTCTCTTCTCTTCTCTTCTCTTCTCTTCTCTTCTCTTCTCTTCTCTTCTCTTCTCTTCTCTTCTCTTCTCCTCTCTTCTCCTCTCCTCTCCTCTCCTCTCCTCCCCTCCTCTCCTCTCCTCTCCTCTCCTCTTCTCTTCTCTTCTCTTCTCTTCTCTCTTCCTTTTCTCTCCTCTCCTCTCCTCTCCTCCCCTCCTCTCCTCTCCTCTCCTCTCCTCTTCTCTTTTCTTCTTTTCTCTTCTCTTCTCTTCTCTTCTTTTCTCTCCTCTCCATTCTCTTCTCTTCTTTTCTCTTCTCTTCTCTTCTCCTCTTCTCTTCTCTTCTTTTCTCTCCTCTCCATTCTCTTCTCTCCTCTCCTCTCCTCTCCTCTCCTCTCCTCTTCTCTTCTCTTCTCTTCTCTTCTCTTCTCTTCTCCTCTCCTCTCCTCTCCTCCTCTCCTCTCCTCTCCTCTTCTCTTCTCTATGCTGCCTGCTATCCAGAGCGACCTCTTACTGAATGAAGGGAGAGGAGAGAGAACCAAGCATGAAATTCTGAATTTTAGCTTTGGGATTGAAAGTTGACTTCAGCTTTTGAAGGGTCTCAGCTTGGCAATTTCTTGATGGTTTGATCCCTTTCTCTCTTTCGCTCTCTCTTTTTTTTTAAACAAAAAAATGAAGCCTTAAATATCAAATGCTCCGAGCTGCCAAGGATAAAATATCTCAGTGTTTCAAGTAGTCAGTCCTGATGAATTATATACCACTTCATAGTGACGGAAACTTATTGCATGTCAGATATTGTCAAATATTGAATTGCGCGGCTGGCCATCAATTAAAGTCAAATGCTAAATATTGTACCGTGTCAGCCAGAAAATACTGTCACTAAAGGCGGTTGATGTCAGATGTCAATTAATACTGTCAAAAGCCAACTGTCAAGTGCAGTTAAATATCCGGGCTGGAGGCGTAGATCACCGCACGAGAGTTACGGGTGTTAAATATTAAAACACTCGCTATAAGATATATTCCGCATTCGCGGCTGCCCAGCACAATTTCCTAAGGAAGCGGGGCCGATATAAAAATTGAATTAAGCCCCAATCCTGCACGACAGGGAGTCACTCGGGAGCACAAGGCCTCGTTCAAGGAGCGTTTAAGGACCGTGTTAAAAGCCGAGGGGGCGACACGGAGGGCAGACCGGCTGCCTTAATTCCACCCGGCATCGTTAAAGGAAGCGAAGGGAAGAAAGTTACATGCGAAGGGGAAAAATGCAGGGAGAGACCCACAAGGTGGAAATAGCAGCAGCCAAGCGGATGTTACACTCTCTCAAGGTTTTAAGGATCTATCTATCTATCTATCTATCTATCTATCTATCTATCTATCTATCTATCTATCTATCTATCTATCTATCTATCTATCCTGTTTCCCAAAAAATAAGACATCCCCTGATAATAAGCCCAATCGGGCTTTTGAGCGCATGCGCTAAAATAAGCCTCCCCCCGAAAATAAGCCCTCCCTGAAAATATTTAAACACAGAGCTGGAAATCAGGTAAAACGGCAAGAAGAGCCCCATCTTGCTCCATGCACCCCAAAATAATAAGACCTCCCTGAAAATAAGGCCAAGCGCTTATTTCGGGGTTCACAAAAATATAAGACAGGGTCTTATTTTCGGGGAAACATGCTACCTATCTATCTATCCATCCATCCATCCATCCATATCTATCTATCTATCTGTCTGTCTATCTATCTATCTATCTATCTATCTATCTATCTATCTATCTATCTATTATCATCTATCATCTCTCTTTCTATCCATCTATCCATCCATATCTATCATCTATCTATCTATCATCTCTCTATCCATCCATTCATCCATCCATATCTATCTATCTATCTAATCTATCTATCTATCTATCTATCTATCTATCTATCTATCTATCATCTCTCTCTCTATCCATCCATATCTATCTATCCATCCATATCTATCTATCTATCTATCTATCTATCTATCTATCTATCTATCTATCATCTATCATTATCATCTCTCTCTCTATCCATCCATTCATCCATCCATATCTATCTATCTATCTATCTATCTATCTATCTATCTATCTATCTATCATCTATCTATCATCTATCATTATCATATCTCTCTCTATCCATCCATTCATCCATCCATATCTATCTATCTATCTATCTATCTAGTCAAGGAGAAAGAAGGAGGGAAGGAGGGAGGGAGGGAGGGAGGGAGGGAAGGAAGGAAGGAAGGAAGGAAGGAAGGAAGGAAGGAAGGAAGGAAGGCATTGACAAGATGGATGAATGAGGAGGGTGGAAGGAAGGATAGATGGATGGGAGGGAGGGAGGGAGGGAGGATCACTCCAAGGAAGCAGGGGGTGCTCCGAAAGGATTGGGGTTACCGGAGGGTGGATGCCCAGCAATGAAGCCAGCTAAGGGTCCTCCAGGCTGGCATCCCCAGCAGGGCGAAGGCTGTTGCTGAAGCCAGCTGAGGTTCTCAGACCCCTTCCCTCCTCCTCCTCCTTCCTGCCCTTCCTCACATGCCTGCCTTTCACAGAGCCTGGATCTTGTGTCCTCCCCCAAGTTCCAACCCGCCCCCTCCCACCCCGTCCTGCAGCGAGAGAAGCCGGGAGCCACAAAGGGGCTTTCTTTTCCCTTGCCCCCTTTGTCTCCCAGCCCCAGCATGGAGCAGCCACCATGGAAACAGGGATGGTCCCCCGTTGCCCCTCCGGCAGCCTTGGAGATTTGCTGGGGAGGGTCTTTTCTGCAAAGGCCCAGCCTGGCTTTGGAAGAAGAGGCTGGTTTCGGCAGGTGGGAGCGGGGGGGGGCAGACCGGGGGAAATGAAAGAGCTTCCCTCCAGAAGTCGTGGGGGCTCCATCACTGGAGGCTTCTAAGAAGAGACTGGACAAGCATTTGTCTGAAATGGAACAGGGTCTCCTGCCTGAACAGGGGGTTGGACTAGAAGACCTCCAAGGTCCCTTCCAATCAAAGGATTGTATGTTCTATGATGAAGGTCATCTGTTCGATAGGCTGAGGCAAAGCCACCTTCCTCTTCCTCTCTTTCATGTCTACCTCTCCTTATCTTCACCTTCTTCCTTTTTCTGTCACTTTTTATATTACGCCCCTCAGATCCATTCCTTCTCCTCTCCTCCTCCTCCTCTTCCCTTCCTCGTCTCCTCCTCCTCCCCTCCCTCTCCTCCTCCTCCCCTCCCCCTTCCTCCTTCTCCTCCTCCTCTCCTCCTCCTCCTCTTCCCCTTCCTCGTCTCCTCCTCCTCCTCCCTTCCCTCTCCTCCTCCTCCCCCCTCCCTCCTTCTCCTTCCCCTTCCTCCTTCTCCTCCTCCTCTCCTCCTCCTCCTCTTCCCCTTCCTCGTCTCCTCCTCCTCCTCCCTTCCCTCTCCTCCTCCTCCCCCCTCCCCTTCCCCTTCCCCTTCCTCCTCCTCCTCCTCCTCTCTGCCTCCTCCTTTTCCCCTTCCTCCTCCTCCTTCCCCCCTCCTCCTCTTCACAGACCCCCCCACTTGCTTCATGCAAACGCTGGGCCCGGGGCATTCCTGTCGCCCAACTGGAAACGCACCTGCCAGAAGGTGTAGACCCTGCACAGCACATTTTAAGTTCCCCGCTGAGTTTCCTTTCCAAGAAGGAGAAAGAACCGTCAGCATTAAGGAAATCAGAGGCGCCCCTCGCTTCCCCCGAGTCGTATGTCACATGTGAATATCTGCACATCAAGAGAGAGTTTCTTCAGCCCCTGCCTCGCCTCTCCCTCTGCCCCTCCTCAAGTCCTCCCCTCTCGGCATTCCTTAACAAAGGGAGAGTTGAAGGGAGGGAAGTAGCCACCCAACTCCGGTTTCAAACCTCCTCCTTCTGTGTTGATGACAGCCTTCCTCACTCTCGTAAGACAGAGATTGGAGTCAGTCTTGATTTCCTACTAGCAGAGGGAACCATAGCAGATTTGGAAGGGACCTTGGAGATCTTTTGTCCAACTCATTGCTTAAGCAGGAGACCCTATACCATTCCGGACAAATCTGGGCTTCATTTAGAGTTTGGGGACTCCTGATCTTGAGGATCAGGCTGCACCCAGGCATGGCTTCCAGGCTTGTTGTTAGTCACTAAGTCGTGTCTGACCCATCATGACCCCAAGGACAACGTTTCTCCAGGCCTTCCTGTCCTCTACCATCCCTTGGAGTCCATTTAAGCTGACAACTACTGCTTCAGTGACTCCATCCAGCCACCTCCTTCTCTGCCGTCCCCTTCTTCTTCTTTTGCCCTCCATCGTTCCCAGCATCAGGCTCTTCTCCAGGGAGTCCTTCCTTTTCATTAGGTGGCCAAAGGATTTGAGTTTCCTCTTCAGGATCTGGCCTTCTAAGGAACAGTCAGGGTTGATATCCTCTGTTTTCACCAAAAACGGGCACTGTTTTGGCAAAAATGGGCCCATTTTGGGGCTCCCAAGCCCAAAAACGAACAGCCAGACTGTTTTTGCCAAAACAGTGCTTCTGGGGACCAGGGAGGGTGAAAATGCAACGCACGGAGGGTTCAGGAGGCCAAAACGCCCATATTCAGTCTATAAGATGCACCTAAATTTTCACCCATTTTTAGGGGTGAAAAATACGGTAGATGGTTTTCTGGAACTCCCTAGCTTTCTCCATGATCCAGCGTACGTTGGCAATTTGATCTCTAGTTCCTCTGCCTCTTCGAAATCGTGCCTGTACTTCTGGTAGTTCTCGGTCCACATACTGCTGGAGCCTAGCTTGTAGGATTTTGAGCATAAAGGATTTTAAAACTCTAGCACCTAGCCGAGATTAGATTAGATTAGATTAGATTAGATTAGATTAGATTAGATTAGATTAGATTAGATGACTACTTTTTCCAATAAGGCGTCATCTCCTCTTCCTCCTCTTCCTCCTTTTTCTCCTCCTCCTCCCCTTCCTCCTCCTCCCTCTTTTAGTGGCCACTGCATTATACCTTGAAAACTGGTCTTCCTTTCTGACTTCTCTTGCAGCAGCTGCCTCAATTGTCCCCCTGCCTCCTCGTCCTCCTTCTCCTCCCTCTTCCATTTCTGGGGTTGCGGAATCTTACAGGGCCTTCCAGACACCCCAAGTTTTCAAAAGAGCCTTGGTAGTACAGGGGTTTAAGGCACCCTGTTATTAAGCTGGTTATTAAGACCAGCTGCCTGCAATTACTGCAGGGTTCGAATCTCGCCAAGGCTCAAGGTTGACTCAGCCTTCCATCCTTTCTAAGGTAGGTAAATTGAGGACCCAGTTTGTGGGGGCAATAAGCTGACTTTGTATAAATATACAAAAGGATGAAGGCTATTGCTGAGCACATTGTAAGCCGCCCTGAGTCTTCGGAGAAAGGCGGCATATAAATCAAATTAAAAAAAAATAAAAAATTTTTTAAAAAAGCCACTTGCCATTTCCCTCTCCCTCTCCCTCTCCCGCTCAAACAGGAGACCCTGTCCCAGGAACATCCAACTTTGGGAACCTTTAAGACTTGCGAACTTCAACTCCCAGAATTCCCCAGGAAGACACCTCTGTCCTATAACCATCTCGGACAAATGGTTGTCCCATTTCTGTTTGAAAAACTCCAGGGATGGAGCACCCACAACTTCTGGAGGCAACTTCCATTCCACAATTCTCCTTTATAGTTTCTGCACTATTTCTGCAAAGTAATTGCTCCTGCTGAGGACTGCTGATGCTTGGCCAAATGACAGCTACCTGCTTGGGAATCAGGAAATGGATTGTGGCTATCGCTAACTATCTTGGATGTGGGTTTTTCTTTAGCCTGATATTGAGAAAGAAAGTATCTTCTATCTTGTCCCAAAGGAGCTTTTTTTCAAGAGGCAACTGGACTTCCTTGGTTTTTCTTTGAAGACGTTTCGCTTCTCATCCAAGAAGCTTCTTCAGCTCTGACTGGATGGTGGGGAAGGGAAGGATTGATACCAGTGGTAAAATGTAAAATTTGTTACTACCGGTTCTGTGGGCGTGGCTTGGGGGGATAATGTGACTGGGTGGGCGTGGCCAACTTTTTTTAAAAAAAACTTTTCAAAGCATTTTTTCTACAACCTCTTCAGCCGAAGAGGTTTTAGAAAAATGCTTTTAAAAGTAAAAAAAAAGCCTCTGATGATTGCACGGCTCAGCTGTGGGGGGCAGGGATTTTTGCTACCAGTTCTCCGAACCACCCGCCGCCATTGCTACCGGATCAGGCGATCCGGTTCGAACCGGGAGCTGTTGTGGCTCCGTTGCCTGAGCCTGGGCTATCAACAGATGCAGACTCTGATAGTGAGGAAGAGGAGTTGGCAAGGCCTCCCTCTCCAGGACCCTCCTCTCTGGCAATGCCTCCGGAGGACACCGAAGGCCAAAAGATAGGCTCAGAGCCAAGCACGTCCCCACAGCCACAGGTGGACAGTGACGAAGGAGATAAGTGCTGGCTGGACCCTCGCCAGAGGCGCAGGGAGATGCGTGCACAGCAGAGGGGAAGGCGTGCCAGAGATTAGCTGAGTCACTGGACCACACCCCACAGGGTATAAATGTGGGTGTGGTGGCCGGTTCAGTTTGTGATGAGCAAAAACTAGAAATAATCCATGATCTCTGTGTTACTGGACTTTGCCTGCTTTATCGGACTGCGTTTGGATTAATCCTTGTATTGTTGAAAACTCTGCCTGTTTTATCGGAATGCTTGCAGTCTAATCTTTGTTTTGTGTGAGTAAAGTCTGAATTGGCAGCTAGCCACTGGGTTGCTGCCAGCTTTATTTTCAAAGAATTTTGTCGTGTGGCTTATTAACTCCGGGCCGTCTGTGGGGGTGCGTGAGTGGAACGGGGACAGAACAGGAGCATTTCACCCCTGATTTATACTCCTTGAAGACAGTTGGTCATTTGCATCCTTTTAGAGGGTCGTTGAGGACACTTGGAGGTTTATCTGTGTCCTCAGTGGCACCTGAGCGGTGCTACTTAGCACTGTTGACCTTGGAGATCTTTTAATCCAATCCTATCCGGAGACTCTGCACCGTTCCTGACAAATGGTTGTCCGATCTCCTACAACTTTTGACGGTTTCTGGACCCTTGACAGAAATAAGCCTTCAAGACAATCTCCTGGAAGGCGGGAGTCCCTGAGACAGTTCTCCTTTATCTTGGACTCTCTTGAATAAACTCATTGTAATTATCATAGAATCCTAGGGCTGGACGGTCTTTGGTGGTCTTCTAGTCCAACCCTCAGCCCATCTGGGATGAATACCGTCTTGGATAAAGGCAAGTTGTCCAATCTTTTCTTGGCAACCTCCAGCAATGGAGCATCCACAACTCTGGGAGGCAACCCATGTCACTGTCAAGAAATTTCTCCTGGCTGACTGGGGAATTCTGGGAGTTGAAGTCCACATCTCATCAAGTGGTCCAGCCTGAGAAACAATGCAAAATTTTAGCCTGCAGCCTGAAAACCAAAAAGGATGCCGCGGTCAGCTTTCGAACCCTGGTTTCCCATCCTTTCTTTGAACCCCTTTCCTTCTTCCTTTTTCCAGGAGCCCTTTTCCTCTCCCTTCCAGCTCAGAGATTTTATTTCATTCCTTCCATGGGGGAGGGGGAAAAAAAGAAAGAAAAGAAATAGAACCAGAAACCCTCGCAAAGAAATGAACCAGAAAGGTAAAAAGAGGGCCAGGATCGCTCAAGGAAAGAGGATGAAACGCTGAGCCAGCAGATCTAAAGAGAGAAAGAAAGAAAGAAAGAGAAAAAAAAAACTCCCTTCAAATCTTCCAGTAATTCCAGGCGAGGGGCTCCAGCCGCAGCAGAAAAAGTGGGGTGGGGGCGACCGGCACCCTTAATGAAGTTACCACCATCGGCCGATTAAGTTAGCTGGTCCTGCGGGATCGGCCGGGGAGGTGATGGACTGAAAGTTTAACGGGAACTAAATTGCATTTCATTTCAATTTGGCCATAAATGTGATGATTTCGTCAAATAAGTGCATGGGGGAGGGAGAGAGGGAGGGGTGGGATGAGCTGGTGAGACCCACGGAGACTCGGGCTGCCTTCGGAAAACTGCTATGATGGTGTTTCCGCAAGCATTAATTAGACAAAGGGATGATTTGGTACGGAGAGAGGCGGATATTTGTAGCTCAGGGTTGAAATGGGGGGAATCCTTGGTGCTCTCTGAGCCTCCTGGTTTCTTTGCAGATGTTTTATTACCCAACTAGGGAACATCATCAGTGCTAGAAGGCAGTGGGGTGTGGAGAAAGGAAGAGGAGGAGGAGGAGGAGGAGGAGGAGGAGGAGGAGGAGGAGGAGGAGTACAGCGGTTGTGAGGTCCTTGGTGTTCTCTGAACTTGGTGGTTTTCTTGCAGACGTTTTATTACCCAACTAGGGAACATCATCAGTGCTAGAAGGGAGTGGGGTGTGGCAGAGGAAGAGGAGAAGGAGGAGGACTATGGGGTCCCTGGTGTTCTCTGAGATTGGTGGTTTTCTTGCAGATGTTTCATCACCCAACTAGGTAGCATCATCAGTGCTACAAGAGAGTGGAGCATGTGGACAGGAGGAAGAGGAGAAGAAGGGGGAAGAAGAAGTAGGTGGAAGAGGAGGAGGAGGAGGAGGTGGAGGAGGAGGACTGCAGTCCTTGGTATTCTCTGAGCTTGGTGATTTTCTTGCAGACTTTTCATCACCGAAATAGGTGGCATCATCAGTGCTAGAAGGGAGGAGGCTTTGCTTTCAGTTTGTATACATGTAACTTGCTTTCAGAGAGCAAGTTTACTTCCCTCTAGCACTGATGATATTACCTAGTTGGGTAGGTAACGTTTTAAGTGTGAGGACCGGTGGTAAATAACATTTTTCAGTTCTGTTGTAACTTGGAAAAGCCCCTAAACAAATGGTTTTAAACCCAGGATTACCTGCATTAAACCCCTCCCTCCCCCATGGTTAAAACCCTGTCCATTTTTTAAAAAGGGTTGATGCTGCACTGCCAGGGATGATGGGCACTGTAATCCCATACATAAAGGCAGAATATAAAGAAAAGAATTGAAAATAGATCAAGGTAAAAAATATTATCTGAAAGAAATCACTGTTTTGAATTAAAAACAATCTAACTGCTCAGTGGCATTTTTTTAAATGACTATTAAAAAGACTTTTATTATTATAAACTGGTCAGTTCTGGAAGGTAGATGTAAATTTGTACAAATGAATGGATATCAACTTCCAAGTAAATTATCGCAGGTATAAAAACTTTACTGCTTACATAAAAGTCAATTATTTTGCAGGAGAGAGAGAGAAAGAAAGATTTGCTGTCCCCTCCCACTGCGTTCCTCATCTCTCTATTATTCCCCAAACACTTTTAAACACTCAATTCCAACATGCTGAAATTATGTTTGGAGACATATTTTTCTCCCCTCCGGAAGGGTTTAAAAATATAAGTTAACTCTTTGGGGTCTAACGGCGTTCTTGGTTGTTCTAGCCACCCCCCTCTCTGTGGTAGCTGGGAACATTTTGGGGCATTAGCGTGTGGGTCGGTGGATGGGTGTAGATGTGTGTGACCCCCAACCACTAAGTGTGCAAAGGAATAAAATTAGAGAAGAGAAGAGAAGAAATAGAAAATAGTTTAGACTAGATTGAAGTAGAATAGAATAGAATAGAATAGAATAGAATAGAATAGAATAGAATAAATAGAATAGAATAGAATAAATAGTTGGAAGGGGCCTTGGAGGTCTTCTAGTCCAACCCCTTGCTCAAGCAGGAGATTCTAGTCTACACCATTTCTGACAAGTGGCTGTCCAATTTCTTCTTAAAAACCTCCAGTGATGAAGCACCCACAATTTCTGGTGGCAAGCTGTTCCACTGGTTAATTGTTTCACTATCAGGAAGTTTCTCTTTAATTCCAGGTTGCTTTTCTCCTTGATTAGTTTCCATCCCTTGATTTTTGTCTTCCTTCAGGTGCTTTGGAAAATAGGCTGACCCCCTCTTCTTTGGGGCAGCCCCTCAAATACTGGAATACTGTTAACATGTCAACCCCCCCCCCCAGTCCTTCTTTTCTCTAGACTAGGTATAACCTTATTATTTATTTATTTATTTATTTATTTATTTATTTATTTATTTATTTATTTATTTATTTATTTATTCATTCATTTCATTCATTCATTCATTCAATTCATTCAATTTGTATGCCGCCCCTCTCCAAAGACTCAGGGCGGCTCACAATGCATTTAAAATCATTATAAAAAACATTTAAAAATTAAAAACATTAAAAACAAACCCATTCACACCATTCATGGCCAGATCTCGCCAGATCGCAAGAGCGAGATCAACGGCCCCAGGCCTGCCGGAAGAGCCAGGTCTTCACCGCTTTTCGGAAGGCCAGTAAGGTGGGGGTGGTCTGGACCTCAGGAGGTAACTGGTTCCAGAGAGCTGGGGCCGCCACAGAGAAGGCCCTCCCATGCGGGCCCACCAGCCGGCATTGTTTAGCTGACGGGACCCGGAGGAGATAAACTCTGTGGGATCTTACCGGTCGCTGGGAGCTATGCGGCAGAAGGTGGTCTCGAAGATAACCTGGCCCTGAGCCATGCAGGGCTTTAAAGGTAATAACCAACACCTTGAATTGTGACCAGAGACCAATAGGGAGCCAGTGCAGCTCGCGGAGAATTGGTGTAATGTGGGTGTACCTAGGTGCACCCACGACAGCTCACGCGGCTGCATTCTGGACCAACTGCAGTCTCCGAACACTCTTCAAGGGTGGCCCCATGTAGAGCGTGTTGCAATAATCTAACCGTGGGGTGACAAGGGCATGAGTGACCGTGAGGAGAGCCTCCCGATCCAAATAGGGTCGCAATTGGTGCACCAGGCGAACCTGTGCAAAGGTCCCCCTAGCCACAGCTGTCAGATGTTGCTCTAATCTTAGCTGTGAGTCTAGGAGGACACCCAAATTGCGAGCCCTGTTCTGAGGGGGACAATTTCTCCCCCCCCAGGAACCAAGGATGGACAAGCAACATAGTCTTTAGGAGGCAATACCCACAGCCACTCGGTCTTGTCTGGGTTAAGTCTGAGCCTGTTGACTCCCATCCAGACCCTCACGGCCTCCAGGCACCGGCACATCACATCCATCGCATCACTGAATTGACGCGGGGTAGAGATATACAGCTGGGTATCATCCGCGTATTGCTGATATCTCACCCCGTATCATTGGATGATCTCACCCAGTGGCTCCATGTAGATGTTAAATAGGAGGGGAGAGAGGACCGAGCCCTAAGGCACCCCACAAACGAGGGGCCTAGGGGTCAACCTCTGTCCTCCTACCAACACCGACTGTGATTGACCAGAGAGATAGGAGGAGAACCACCGTAACACAGTGCCTCCCACTCCCAACTCCCTTAGTCGTCCCAGAAGGATGCCATGGTCACTGGTATCGAAAGCCGCTGAGAGGTCAAGTAGCACTAAGATGGAGGAATGACCCCCATCTCGGGCTCACCAGAGATCATCCATCAGCGTGACCAAAGCAGTTTCAACCTTTCAACCTTCAAATGTTCTTCATTTGTTTTGGTTTCCAGGCCTTTAATCATCCTAGTTGCTCCTCTTTGCACTTTTTCCAAAGTCTTTTTTGTAACGTGGTGACCAAAACTGGACTGAGGCTTTATAAAATGGTATTAACACTTCAGGTGTAAAAATTATAATTTAGGGAGAATCAAAACTGAGGATCACTCACCAGGCATAAAATGATCTAAAGAGAACCTGACCAGAAGTAAACAGATGTGCCCACCCAAAATATCCTAAAGTTTTGCAACATTGCTTAATATGCAGAAGTTTCTCAGATTTTTTTCCTGGCGTTTAATGAATTTCATGTCTCTCGTAAAATTAGTGGCATCTGATTGATCCGGTTGCCAGAAGCCACGATTATGTCTATAGATTGCGGGGAGCGTCTCTAGGAAATATATTTGGAGACATTAATTTATCCCACTAATTAGTTTGTTATCTGTTTTTGGGATGCTTCGAAGCAATTTATCACTTTAAATACCCATCTATAAAATGATGTAATATAAAAAAAATAAATTAAATCAGCAGAAAAATTACCAGGATCACAGCAGGAAATTTTCAAAAGAAATAAAGGAAGGAATTTGGGCTGTTATTCTCATTATCATTGAATACAAAGAAACTGAGTGTTTTCTTTCCTTCCTTCCTTCCTTCCTTCCTTCCTTCCTTCCTTCCTTCCTTCCTCCCTCCCTCCCTCCCTCCCTCCCTCTCCCTTCATCCATCTTCTCAATGCCTTATTTTTCCCTTTCTTCCTTTCTTCCGTTCTTCCTTTCTTCCTTCCTCACTCCCTCCATCCCTCCTTCCCTTCCCTGTTTCCTTCCTGTCTTTCTTCCTTCCCTCCTTCCTTCCCTTTCTCTCTCTACTCTCCTTCCTCTCTTCCTCCTTTCCTCCTTCATTCGTGGTTTCCTTCCTTCCTTCCATCCTTCCTTCTTTCCTCCCTCCCTTCCCCCTCCCTCCCTTTCTTCCCCTCTCCTTCTTCTGCGACTCCTTTCCTTCTTTCTTCCCTCCCTTTTTCTTTTCTTCCTTCCATCCATCTATCCGTCCATCCATCTTCCTATCTGTATCCCTCCCTCCCTTCCTTTCATTCTTCTCCCTCCCTTCCTTCTCTTTCTCTCCCTTCCTTGCTTCTCTTTCTCTCTCTTCCCTTCTTTCCTCCTTCCTCCCCCCCTTCCTCCCTTCCCCCTCCATGCACACCAGGTGATCTGCCATTCCAACTTCCAACCCCATCCCCCACCCCAGTAGCGTTCCTCCCTCCACTTGGCGCCACCAAGGACATGGCGAGGAGGGGGCCCGTTGCAGAGAATCAGGCGAGGGCCGCAGACAGCCAGGTCCTGGGGGAGCAGAGCCTCTCTCCCCCCAGCTGCTCCGTCTCGGGGGGTCCGAGGCGCTTGCCAGCTGGAGCTCCCCAGCCAACGGCACCCCTGCTCGGCTGACCCAGGTGGGGCACCGTGAGATTTTCAGGCTAGGTAAACAGTCAGGCCAGCCCATTTAAACACATCCCGCCAGGGACCATCCTTCTCGGTCTTGTCACCTGGGCACATCTGCAGGCCTGCCTGGCAACATCTGGAGAACGTCACTTTCGTAACTTTGCATTTCTGCTGGGCTGCTTGTCTCCAGATGCAGCTTGGCCTCCCCGGAGATTCCACTCGGAGATCCCGGCTGCACCTTCGCTGCCTCCTCTGTTTTGGCCAGAGGTGCTTTTACCGACCTCCAGCCAGTGTGAGCATGGGAGTTGTAGTCCAGGGCATCTCAGGCGTGCTTTGTGGAGGAAATCTGGGCTGGAAGGATCTGGTTTTTTTCTGAATCAAAGGCCTGGAGACTAAACCATATGAAAAACAGCTGCAGCTTTTGGAACTGGCTAGTCTAAAGAAAAGAAGAACTGGGGGAAACATGAGACCAGTAATCTAGTATTTGAGGGGCTGCCCCAAAGAAGAGGGGGTCAAATTATTCTCCAAAGCACCGGAGGGCAGGACAAGAAGCAACGGATGGAAACTAACCAAGGGGAGAAGCAACCTGGAATTAAGGAGAAACTTCCTGACAGTGAGGACTATGCCTCCAGAAGTTGTAAATGCTCCAACACTGGAGGCTTTTAAGAAGAGACTGGATAGTCACTTATCTGAAATGTAGAGGTCTCCTGCTTGACTAGGGGGCTGGACTAGAAGACCTCCAAGGTCCCTTCCAGCTCTATTCTATTCTATTCTATTCTATTCTATTCTATTCTATTTGGAACTGGTTAACTAACGTACAGGTAATCTTGTCAACTGTCCAATTAGTGAACCCCAAACAAGGAAACACTCTCAGGAGAATTGCCAAAAGTAAAACTCTCTTGGATACACCATGTTGGTACTGAAGAAACAAAACCAGATCTGGTTTTTCCGTTCAAATGTTTGCTAAATTGTTTAAACAATCCTTTCTCCTTCTTCCCCCGCCCCCCAGTTGATTACAATGTCCAGTTATTCGACGGTCATACAGGTAGTCCTCGACTTCACGACCACAATTGAGCCCAGAGCTTATGTTGCTAAGCGAGACATTCGTTCACTGAGCTTTGCCCCAATTTACGACTTTTCTCGCCACGTTTGTTCAATGAATCACTGCAGTCGTTAAGTGAGTAACCCAGTTGTTAAGTGAATCCGGCTTCCCCATTGACTTTGCTTATCAGGAGGTCACAAAAGGGGACCACGTGGCCCCAGGACGCTGCTGCAGGCGTCATAAATATGAGTCAGAGGCCAAGCGACTGAATTTCGATCGTGTGACCGAGAAGATGCTGCCATGGTCATAAGTGTGAAAAATAGTCATAAGTCACTTTTTTTCAGTGCTCTTGTAAATGAACTGTTGTAGGTCAAAATACAATAATACATTTCCACTTTCTCTTTCCTCTAACAAGGATTTCAGGGGGACACGCCTCTGTCCCCCAGTTCTTTTGGCTGATCATCGCAAGGGAGTTCATGTCCTAATTTATTTCCCCCCTCTCCCCCTCCCACTTTATCATGGGGGGGGGCAATATCCCCCACCAATTGATCATCCTGCTTTAAACCTTACAAGCCATTTTTTCTGGCCTGCCCAAAATTAACCAGGTTAAACCGGATCATTTTCAATCCTCCCTTCAGAGTTATCAATTTCTCCACCCACCCACCCCAAATGTCTCCCCCTCCCCTTCTCCCCCCCTCCCTAATTTATCCCTTCTCTAACCTTGAGTTGATTTGCCGGTCAAGAATCCAAGTACTGCTAAATGTGACGAGACCAGTTTAACCATTTGATTTATCGGCCCTCCTTCCATGCGTCACTTGGTGTACAGGCATTAAATGTTCATTTTAATAATAAAATTTATGTGTCACCTGCGCAGGCGGTGGCCCTGCGTTTGCCCGAGCAGACACGCCTGGCCGAGGGGCCGTTATTTCACGGACCAGGGATTTAAAGCGAAGCGTTATTGGGCCAGCTTAACTGATGGCTGCCTTGCAACCTTTGGGGAATTAACCCCTGGCTGACAAAGCCCAGACAGATGTTGGGGAACTGCTGGAGGAATGAAACAATAGCAGGCATCCTGATCCCAAGTATAGGTCGTCCTTACAGGGCAGGACAAGAAGCAACGGATGGAAACTCATCAAGGAGAGAAGCAACCTGGAATTAAGGAGAAATTTCCTAAGAGTGAGGACAATTAACCAGTGGAACTGCTTGCCACCAGATGTTGTGGGTGCTCCATCACTGGAGGCTTTTAACAAGAGATTGGACAGCCGTTTTCTGAAATGGTCTAGGGTCTCCTGCATGAGCAAGGGGTTGGACTAGATATTCTCCAAGGTCCCTTCCAACTTTGTTATTCTGTTATTCTTCTCTTCTGCACCAATTGCCGGTTCTGCCTCAGAAAACTGTACCTTTGTCTGTTTCAGCGGAGGGTTGGACTAGAAGACCTCCAAGGTTCCTTCCAGCTCTGTGATGCTATGTTCTATTTTCCAAAGCACCTGAAGGCAGGACAAGAAGTAACAGATCAAGATGTCAGCACTCCAAACTACATTCGTTCCAGTGCTGACATAAGGAGGAGAAGTGGAGGCATCTGGAAAGGGACGTTTGACTTTTCACCTACTTATTTTCCCTGAAGATAATATCTCCTAGGAGATGGGATGGGAGGGGGGACATTCCTGGGAGCTGAAGTAGTAGATATGGGGAGAGTGATTTGGAAGATGGCCAATGAGACGCAGAGAATTGGGGAACGGAAAGGGAAGGTTTGGGGTCAGGAAGTCAGTGTTGGCTACGACGTAGTCGGGGACAGATTGTCATGCTTAATAAATGAAATATTTCATCAAAGACTATTTGTTTGGAAATGCAATTTATTTGAGACGACATCGAAACCTGACACAAGGAGAGGAGCAACCTAGAACTAAGGAGGAATTTCCTAACAGTGAGAACAGTTAACCAGTGGAACTGTAGCGATTCTCCGTCCTTCAGGTCATGGTTGTCCCAAAGGTGCTTTTTCAGGAGGCCACTGGACTTTCTTGGTTTTTCGTTTTTGAAGACGTTTCACTTCTCATCCAAGAAGCTTCTTCAGCTTTGACAGGATAATCCTTCCATTCCCCACTATCCAGTGGAAGATCTGGCCTCCGGAAGTTGTGGGTGCTTCATCAATGGAGGTTTTCCAGAAGAGATTGGACAACCTTTGTCTGAAATGGTACAGGGTCTCCTACTTGAGCAGGGGGTTGGACTAGAAGACCTCCGAGGTCCCTTCCAAGTTCCAACCCTTTGGTTCTCTGTTCTATGTATGGGCTCCTGACACCCAAAGGTTGCTGGGCCTGTCTGGAGCACAGAGGCTGCATGAGTCACAGGTCAACTGCATTTTGCAAAAGATTTCCAAAAAATCCCTCTGCTGGGCCGCTGGGCTGCCGGATCAGAGGAATGCCCAAGTTCTAAATTCAGATTTTAGGCAGAGCCTCGGGTCCTACGAAAACGTACAGAAAGAGCCGGTGAATGAGTCAAGAGCACCTTGGATTTCCAACAGGTTGCAGGAAAAGCCAAGGAAAAAGGACAAGGAGGTGTTGCACCAAGGTCAAAGACCACCTGAATTTCAGCAAAGGTTCCCCCCACCTTCCATTTTTATGGGGTCATTTGGGCCCAGGGAACTCTGCTTTTTTTAATTGAAATGAAGGGAAGCTATTGACTAGCTATCAACACTTTTACCTAGGCAGCAATTCATTTCCGGCCTCTGGGGAGCATGCCCCCCCCCCAGAATAAATGTTGCCAGGTCTCCGTCTAGCCCATAACATGGAAGAATTTCAGAATGGAAAAATAAATACCAGAGCTTGTGTTTGAAGATCGATCTTGGTTGGGTGGGAGTCAGAAAGCCTCTTCTCGTACCAGATGTTCGAAAACAGCCTGAAGCAAAAGTTGGAAAGCCTTCAGGACTCTGCTTCAAACAATATTTCATGCAAAACCACGGAATTCACCACTTTGCCAAAGAACCGAGGAATGTCTCCATACTTATGCATGCTCTTCGTTGCAAAAAGCTGGATCATCTCATCACAGAAGGAAGAGGAAGAAGATAAATGCTTTCTAGAAGACCTAGAACAGGTTTTATGAACACGAATTACAGAGATGGTTCCATTCTGGGCATCAACCTTTAAGGAAGGCCAGAGAAGGGCAATGAAGTGCATCAGGGGACTAGAAATTAAATTATATGAAGAGAGATGGAAGGAGAGATTGGGTTCGTCTGTCTTGGGAATAGATGGTTGAGTTTGGATGGCTGTACCAACACAAGAGAATCTTCGTAGCTCGGGGTTGAACTTCGGGGTCCTTGCTGCTCTCTGAGCTGAGTGATTTTCTTGGAGACGTTTCATGACCCAAGTAGGTAAGATCATCAGTGCTAGAAGGGTTTGTGGAGAGGAGGAGGAGGACTGTGAGGTCCTTGCCGCTCTCTGGGCTTGGTTGTTTTCTTGTAGATGTTTTATGACCCAGCTAGGTTACATCATCAGTAATGGAAGGTAGTAGAATTTTCAGGGAGGAGGAGAAAGAGAAAGGAGGGGGAAGGAAGGAAGGAAGGAAGGAAGGAAGGAAGGAAGGAAGGAAGGAAGGAAGGAAGGACTATGGAGGGCTCTCTGAGGAGTTTGGTTGCTTTCCTGCAGATGTTTCCTTAACGAACTAGGAAACAGCTGGCTGGGGAACTCTGGGAATTGAAGTCCACACATCTTAACCTGCCAGGGCTGAGAAGCACCCGATCTCCTTCCAGGTGATTGGTTCCATGATTGAATTGTTCTTACCGCAGTGACTTTTTCATGAATTTCAGCCAGAAATCTGGAACTTCGATCCATTGTTCTGTGCCAGGGGGAGCTCTCCTCTGATTTTAGTGCTCAATTTTAGTTCAATCTCTTAAATGGGGATCCTCCTGGCTGCCAAGCCAGATCATGAATGTGCTACAGAGGACAAAAGGCCCTGCAGATGCCTTCAGCTCAACGGGCATCTCTGCAAAGATGCAGAAGGCCCCCCTCCATCCAACATCTCTCCCCTTGCCAACGGTCAGGTCCCATGGAAAACTAATCAGATTAACAGAGTTGGGGGGGACCTTGTAGGTCATCTAGTCCAACCCCCCACCCAAGCATGAGACCTTACACCATTTCTGACAGAGGGCAGTCCAATCTCTTCTTGAAAGCCTCCAGTGATGAAGCTCCCACAACTTCCAAAGGCAACTTCTGTTCCACTGGTTGATTGTTCTCACTGTCAGAAAAAATCTCCTTATTTCCAGGTTGAATCTCTCCTTGGTTAGTTTCCATCCATTGTTCCTTGTCTGGCCTTCAGGTGCCTTGGAAAATAGCTTGACCCCCTTCCTCCTCTCTGTGGCAGCCCCTCAAATATTGGAAGATGCTCTCCTGTCTCCCCTGGTCCTTCTCTTCACTAGACTAGCCAGGCCCAGTTCCTGCAACCGATCATTGTATGTTTTAGCCTCCAGTCCCCTCATCATCCTGGTTGCTCTTCTCTGCACTCTTTCTAGAGTCTCAACATCTATTTTTATAATATGGTGAGCAAAACTGGATGCAGGATTCCAAGTGTGGTCTTACTAAGGCCTTATAAAGTGGTATTAACACTTCATGGGATCTCGATTGTATCCCACTGTTAATGCAGTTTAGGATTGCCTTGGCATTTCTGGCTGCCGCCGCACACGGCTGGCTCATATTTAGCTGGTTGTCCACTAAGACTCCAAGAGAGGGATCTCACAGTCACTGCTATTAAGAAACCTGGTTTCACCCCGTCTAGATGTTTTCTCCCTTGGAAGGCTCTTCCTTGCTGTCAGAGAGGCTTGGCTGCAGCATCTTTCGGGCAGACAGTTGTAAACCAGCCCCAGCCGCTGCTGCCAATGCCTGCTTACTGTAAGGAATCCATCAATCTTGAGTGCCTCTGTGGCAAGAGGTGTGAACTGAGAATATTTATACGCTTACTCAATCTTGGCAACCTCCACACTGCCAGGTTAGGGATGCAAAGGAGGCCTGGAAACCTGATCGGTGGTCGGGCAGTGTGAGAATAAATCTGTTTTTCTTTTCTTTTTTTGGAAAGAAAAAGAAATCACATCCCTATAGCATTTCAGGCAAGTGGCTGTTCTTCAAAACCTCCAGTGATGGGGGGCAACCACAACATCTGGTGGCAAGTCGTCCCACTGACTAATTGTTGTAACTCAAGAAGTTTCTGCTTATTTCTAGGTTGCTTCTCTCCTTGATGAGTTTCCATGCGTTGCTTCTTATCCTGCCTTTGAGTGTTTTGGAGTTTCGCTGCAGGAGACAACTCAAAGATCCCGTTGCATGGCCGGGATAATCTGTGCACCCCTGTTTTTGGCGTGCATGCTTGCAAAAGCTCCCCCTTAGCCCCTCCAGGTTGCATCGGTGTGAGAAGGAGACCCCCGCCCTGCCCAGCCTGGCCTGTTTCCCCCATCCAAGCCACCCCGGAGATCTGATCAATTACTCATCAAATCTTAATGGATGCTTTAACTCAAGTGTGGCATCTTAATCAGAGTGATGACTGCGGAGTGTCAGGGCCATCGACTGGGGAAAGCGGGTGGACAAATGATGCCATCGACCTGCCCTAAGCAGCGCCTGGACCGGCCTGCCCGCCAGGGCTGGTGTTGGCCTGCCCCCTATTGGCTGCCAGGGGGAGGACAGGCAGATCCCCCACGAAGGGCTCGCTTGTCGTGAATTTTCAGGGAGGATGAAGTTGTTTCTGACAGAGGGTGTTTTCCTCTCGCCTCATCGTCTCCACTCACCCCTGAAACAAGGAATAACTTCCAAACAATTATTTTGAAAGGCCCCAAATGTAGACATCTACTAATATAACATATTAATAAAAAATAAATGAAATAAAATGAAATAAAATATAAAATTAAATGAAATGAAATGAAATAAAACAAAACAAAAAAATGAAATGAAATGAAACAAAATGAAACGAAACAATAAAATAAAATAAAATATAAAATGAAACGAAATAAAACAAAACAAAACAAAACAAAACAAAACAAAAAATGAAATGAAACAAAACAATAAAAGAAAAAGAAAAGAAAAGAAAAGAAAAGAAAAAAGAAAAGAAAAGAAAATAATAAAAGAAAAGAAAAGAAGAGAAGAGAAGAAAAGAAAAGAAAAGAAAAAAGGAAAAGAAAAGAAAAGGAAAAGAAAAGAAAAGAAAAGAAAAGAAAAGAAAAAAGAAAAGAAAAGAAAAGAAAAGAAAAGAAAAGAAAAGAAAAAAGAAAAGAAATGAAATGAAATGAAATGAAATAATGAAATAATAAAATATTAATTTCATGGAGGGGCAGGACCTGAGAGGTTGCAATTTTTTTAAAAAAAAATTATATATATTATTGCTTTATTTGCATATACATGCAGTCCTCGACATACATCGCTTCATTTAGTGACCATTCAAAATTGCAATGGCACTGAAAAAAGTGACTTATGACTGTTTTTCCCCTTATGACCATTGGGGCACCCTGATCAAAACACAGATGCTTGGCAACTGGCGTGTATTTACGACGGTTGCAGTGTCCTGGGGGGAGGGGGGTCACATGATCTCCTTTTGCGACCTTCTGGCAAGCCAGATTCACTTAACAACCATGTTGCTAACTTAACAAATACGATGATCCGCTTAACAATTGTGACAAGGAAGGCTGTAAAAGGGGTCATAATTTACTTAATGACTGTCTTGGGATCCTTTTTCTTACCCCAAGAAGCGAGACGCTCGTTTTTTTATCGGGTTTGGTGAAGTCACCAAACCTGCCCCTTCTCCTGTAGGTGGCTCTGAGCAGCGTGCAGTTTTAAAAAAATCTCAAAACCCCACAGAGACGGATCTTGCTGAACCGTCACAGGGTTCAAACTTATGACGGTGTTGAATGAGTGGCAGTTACGACTGGGTCTCGCCATCGCAACCCATATGACGGTGGTCATATGATCACTGTTTGCCACTTCTTCACCAGCATCTCCTACAAGCAAACCCCAAGGGGGCGGGGGGGGGGCCAAGGGTAAGCGTGTGCAGGGTTTCACTTAACACAAGGGACCCCATACTCCTCCTTCCACCACTCCTCTTCCTCTTTTCCTTCCTCCTTCTTTTCTCCTTCTCCTTCTGCGTCTCTTTCTCTTCCTCCTTTCCATACACCCCACTGCCTTCTAGCACTGATGACGTTACCTAGTCTGGTAACAAAAGGTTTGCAAGAAGAAAACCAAACTCAGAGAGCATCAAGGACTCCCACAGTCTTCCTCCTCCTCTAGGCAAACCCCCTCCATTCAAGCACTGATGGTGTTCTCTAGTTGGGTCATGAAACGTCTGCAAGAAAACAGCCAAGTTCAGAGAGCACTAACAGACCCCATAGTTTTTGTTCCCCTCCTCCTCCTCCTCCAATCCCTTCCCTTCTAGCACTGATGATGTTCCCTAGTCAGGTCATAAAATGTCTGACTCTGCAGGAAAACAGCCTAGCTCAGAGAGCACCAAGGACCCCATAGATCTCCTCCTCCTCCTCCTCCTCCTCCTGTTTGCAAACCCTTCTCCCTTCTAGCACTGATGATGTTCCCTAGTTGGCTCATGAAACACCTACAAGAAAACAGCCAAGAACCCCACAGTCCTCCTTCTCCTACTCCTCCACCACCACCACCACTGCTGTTGTGACTTCGACTCCCGAGCCTGTCCTAACAGAGGAAGAGGACTCAGAAGGTGATGGGGAGGAACTGACAAGGCCTCCCTCTCCAGGACCCTCCTCTCTGGCAATGCCTCAGGTTCCATCCGAAGGCCAGGAGGAGCAGCCTGGGATGTGCCCGGAGGAAAGCATATCGGAGCACCCATTGATAGGGAGCGAGGAGGATGAATCCTGGCTTGATCCCAGGCAGCGTCGGAGGGAGAAGCGTGCGCAGCAACGGAAGAGGTGTGGGAGGGCCAGGGATTGAGCTTAGTCACTGAGCCCCACGAGGGATAAAAGGGGGCGTGATTGCTCTTCAGGCTTTGTGACGGACAAAAGTTTAAACTCTAAAAAGTCACATTGTGAATCCTGCACTTCGGCTCAGATACATTTTGGACTAAACTCTTGTGGATAATTTGTCGCTTTGGAAACGGACTGCGGATAAGGCCTCTCCTGCTTCTTGGGAGTACTAATTGGACCGGGCAGGCGTTTTACAGTTAGCTGCCAGAACTCTCGTCTGCCAGGAATTCTGGTCTGTTTATACAATAAATTATTGGCAGGTGTGTTTGATATTGCATTTGTCTGTGTGAGGACGGGGGACAGAACAACTGCCTCCAACTCCTGCAAGAAAGCCACCAAGCTCAGAGAGCCCCAAGGATCACAGCATTCTCCTCCTCTTCCTCCTTCCCCTCCTCCACTCCTTTTCTTCCTCTCCCTCCCCTCCTCCTCCTGCTTCTCTCCTCAACCCCCTGCCCTTCTAGCACTGATGATGTTCCCTAGTCAGGTCATGAAATGTCTGGAAGAAAACAGCCCAGCTCAGAGACCGCCAAGGACCCCTCCCCACCCCCCCACCCCTATTTCAACCCTGAGCTAAGAATATTCTCTTCTATCGGTTCTTCCTGTGTTTCTTGAATTCCCAGTCTAGCCCTCCATCCAGATATTTCTTAGCGTCTCACTCCAAAAACTGACCTGGCCCAACCCTGCTTAGCATCCAACATCCAGCATCCACTTGGCTGAACCACCAACAACCAGCCCTGGGGACAGTCGGGGGAGTGGGGTGGTATTTCTCTTTACAGAAGGGAAACTGAGTCCCTGGGTCTATTGCAACATCTTCTGCCTTGTCTGCTTCCGGGCCTCCCCTTCCCCAGTCGTCAGAGTAAGCGAGCACGACTGCTCTGCACGTTGCTAAGTGCACTTTGGCCCTGTTGCACCGTTCGGAGAGATCTGCAGCGAGAAGAGATGAGCTTCTTGGCAAGGAGGGGGAAAAACACTCAACCCCTTTTTTTGAACGAGGAAGGGATGGCGAGGAAGGCTGCTCTCCTGGGAAGGGGCTGTGATTTGGCACCGGCCGTCTCCCTCCTGCCAGGTATCAGGAGGGCGCAAAGTTCGAGTGGTGGACTAAAAGCCTCTATACGGAGCCCTCGCCATACAATTATTCACATAGAAGTAATGCTTCTCACAATGCAAGAGAATATTTGCAGCTCAGGGTTGAACGGAGAGGTTCTTGGGGTTCTCTGAGTTTGGGGGTTTCCATGCAGACATTTTATTACCAAACTAGGTAATATCATCAGTGCTGGAAGGGAGTGGGGTTTGGGAGGAGGAGGGGAACAGGAGGAGGAGGAGGAAGAACAATGTGAGTCCTTGGGAATTTCTGAGCTTGGTGGTTTGTTTATTTATTTATTTACTTACTTACTTACCTATCTATCTATCTATCTATCTATCTATCTATCTATCTATCTATCTATCTATCTATCTATCTATTTATTGGTTTAATTTATATGCCGCCCTTCTCTGGAGACTCAGGGTGGCTTACAATGCGTTAAGCAACAGCCTTCATACTTTTGTATTACCTGCTTAGTAGGGCTTTCGGCCCCCCTAAGCGGTGTTCTTTTTTTATACAAAGTCATCTTATTGCCCCCACAATCCGGGTCCTCATTTTACCTACCTCGGAAGGACGGAAGGCTGAGTCAACCTTGAGCCTGGTGAGATTTGAACTCGCAGTAATTGCAGGCAGCTGGCAGCTAAGTGCTACTTAACAGAACTTTAGTCCACTGCACCACCAAGGCTCTTCTTTTGTCTTCAAAAGATTTGCAGAAGTTTCGTGACCCAGCCAGGTAACATCATCAGTGCTACAAGGGAGTGGGGTTTGTGAGGAGGAGGAGTGTCAAAATTTAAGAGTATAGTTTTGTTTCCACTCAGAAACGTCTTCTGTACTTCATGCCTGAAACAGAAAAAAAAAAATGAAAATTTGATTTTTAGGTTGTGATGATGAGGTTAACCTTCTTATAACAGAAAAGGTTAGCATCTCCTGGAAATGTAAAGCAAACCATTGAGATTGTAACCTTATCTTGTTATTCTGTGGTAATGAAACAGAAAGGAAAAAAAGAAGGAAATCAATGTTTTTCCTTTCTCCTTTGCACTCCTTCTTCTCTTTTCTCTTTTTTTCTGAGCTTTGTTTCCTTTTGTATTTTACAGTATTAAAAACTTTCATAAAAATACAAATAAAGGTACAGTTTTCTGAGGCAGAACTGGCAACTGGTGCAGGAGAGAATAACAGATTTGGAAGGGGCCTTGGAGAACATCTAGTCCACCCCCCTGCTCATGCAGGAGACCCTAGACCATTTCAGAGAAATGGCTGTCCATCTCTTCTTAAAAGCTTCTAGAGATGGAGCACCCACAAAAATTTCTGGTGGCAAGCAGTTCCACTGGTTAATGGTTCTCCCTGTCAGGAAATTCCTCCTTAGTTCCAGGTTGCTTCTCTCCTTGATGAGTTTCCACCTGTTGCATCTCGTCCTGCCTTCGGCTGTAGAGAAGCATGAACAGAAGCAGCGAAAGCATCAAGGCCTCGACCAAAAAGGTGACCAGAGAGTAGATCCAAGAACGGAGATGAGATCAAATGTCACACAGAGCTGGATTGTCCACTCTTGTCTTCTAAAACAGGGATCTCCAAACTTAACCACTTTTAAGACCGGTAGACTTCAACTCCCAGAATTCCGCTGGCTGGGGAATTCTGGGAGTTGAAGTCCACCGGTCTTAAAGTGGCCATGTTTGGAGACCCCCTTCTTTACAAGATGAGATCTTCTGGTCTTCAGCTTCTTCCCAAGCCTTGGTGTTGGTAACCTTCACACCCTCTCCAAATATGCAGATGCAATTGACTTCTTGCTGAGATCAGTGTCTAAATTTATTGACCGCGGGCAGGAATATTGACCCAAGAGGAAGCTGAGGTCAACTGGAGTCCCTCCTGGGGTCATAAATTCTGCTATTGACTCCTGCAACAGAAGTCAATAAAGCAACGGTTAATATAAACATTGTCTTACAAAAATTAATTCCCGGTGACATGGGTGTGTGGCGGGCAGGTTTTCGAGTGAAATATGGAGTGGCATGTCAGTCAAGTCCAAAGAAGGAAGAGAAGATCAGATTAGCGGGGATAATTAAATTGCCCAGGTCGGAAAAAAAGGAGACCCAGTCCAATTATGGGTTCATGGAAAGGGATTACAGTGATGGAGAGGTTTGGTTCCCAGATATGCTGACAAGCGACCCTGCCATAGTAAATAGTTATGAAGTGAGGAGGATGATTAGAGTGAGATGAGGAGGAAGAAGAGAAAGATGAGAAGGAGAACGGATGAGATAGGGATGAAGATGAGAGGAGAGGAAGATAGAAGATGAGGAGGAGGAGGAGGAGGAGGAGGAGAAGAAGAGAGAGAAGATGAGGAGGAGGAGGAGGAGAGAAGAGAGAGAGATGAAGGAGGAGGAGGGAGAGAGATAGGAGGAGGAGGAGAGAGAGAGGGAGGAGAGGGAGAGGAGAGAGGAGAGGAGGAGGAGGAGGAGGAGAAGAGAAGAAGAGGGGAGAGGAGGAGGAGAGAGGAAGGAGAAGAGAAGATGAAGAAGAGGAGGAGGAGAAGAGAGAAGAGAGGAGGAGAAGAGAGAAGAGAGGAGAGGAGAGAGAAGAGGAGAAGAAGGAAGAGAAGAAGAAGAGAAGAGAAGAAGGAGGAGGAGAGAAGAGAGAAGAAGAAGAAGAAGAAGAAGAAGAAGAAGAAGAAGAAGAAGAAGAAGAAGAAGAAGAAAGAAGAATAGAAGAAGAAGAAGAAGAAGAAGAAGAAGAGAAGAAGAAGAAGAAGAAGAAGAAGAAGAAGAAGAAGAAGAAGAAGAGCAACAACAACTTGGTTCCTGGAAAGACCACCTGGTGGTCCGGCCGGTGGAGAAGCCACTGCAGTTCCACTGTCCACGTGTCCAGGGGCTGCGGGGCTGTTGGGCTTTGAGCGGGAGGCTCCCCGCCCCCCCGTTTATCGCAACCCAGTTCTGGAGGAGGAAACGTCTCCCAACCTATATTTTAAACAGGTCAGTAATTTAAACAATCCAATAATTTAAATTGCTGGTCATAGTTAAGAGCCTCCTGAATTATTCATCGCCTTAATGTTGGTTGAAATTTATATATATATTTCATGTCCACTTTTTGGAATTGTCAGGCCAGCAGTTTCAGGAGAATGATTGACATCGGGGAGGCTTCGCAAGGCAACTTTGCTGGGTTGTCTTGGGTTGAACGACAGCCAGAGTTCTTCCGAGTCCAACCCTGGCACTTTAAGACCTGTGGACTTCTACTCCCAGAATCCCCCCGCTGTGCTGTGCTGTGCTGGGGAATTCTGGGAGTTGAAGTCCACCCGTCTTCAAGTGTCTTGGGTTGAGAAACACGGCCCTACACCACTGGAGACTTCGTTTCTGGAGTTATGATCTCAGTCTTGGGGGTTCAGTGGGAACCCGGGAAAAGCCCTGCGTGGAACACGGCTTCCTTGGCAACCTGTGTTGCCAGTCCTTGACTTATAACAGTTCATTTAGTGACCGTTCAAAGATACAACAGTCCTGGAAAAAGTGGTCACGTCATCAGTGCTAGAAGGGAGTGAAATTTGTGGAGAGGAGGAGGAGGAGGAGGAGAACTGTGGAGTCCTTGGTACTCTCTGAGCTTGGTTGTTTTCTTGCAAACGTTTCATTACATAACTAGGTAACTTCATCAGTGATGTCACCCTTCCTTCCTTCCTTCCTTCCTTCCTTCCTCCTTCCTTCATCCCTTCCTCCCTTCCTTCCACCTTCCTTCTTTCCTTCCTTCTTTCCTTCCTTCCACCTTCCTTCCTTCTTTCCTCCTTCCTTCCTTCCACCTACCTTCTTTCCTCTCTCCCTTCCTTCCACCTTCCTTCTTTCCTTCCTTCCATCTTCCTTCCTTCCTTCTTTCCTTCCTTCCTTCCTTCCATCTTCCTTCCTTCTTTCCTCCTTCCTTTCTTCCACCTTCCTTCTTTCCTCTCTCCCTTCCTTCCACCTTCCTTCTTTCCTTCCTTCCATCTTCCTTCCTTCCTTCTTTCCTTCCTTCTTTCCTTCCTTCCTTCCTTCCTTCCATCTTCCTTCCTTCTTTCCTTCCTTCCTTCCTTCCATCTTCCTTCCTTCCTTCCTTCCTCCTTCCTTCCTTCCACCTACCTTCTTTCCTTCCTTCCTTCCTTCCATCTTCCTTCCTTCTTTCCTCCTTCCTTTCTTCCACCTTCCTTCTTTCCTCTCTCCCTTCCTTCCACCTCTTCTTTCCTTCCTTCCATCTTCCTTCCTTCCTTCTTTCCTTCCTTCTTTCCTTCCTTCCTTCCTTCCTTCCATCTTCCTTCCTTCTTTCCTCCTTCCTTCCTTCCATCTTCCTTCCTTCTTTCCTCCTTCCTTCCTTCCACCTTCCTTCTTTCCTCTCTCCCTTCCTTCCACCTTCCTTCTTTCCTTCCTTCTTTCCTTCCTTCCATCTTCCTTCCTTCCTTCTTTCCTTCCTTCTTTCTTTCCTTCCTTCCTTCCTTCCATCTTCCTTCCTTCTTTCCTCCTTCCTTCCTTCCCCCATCCTCCTTCCTTCCTTCCTTCCTTCCTTCCTTCTTCCTCCCTCCCTCCCTCCCTCCCTTCTCTTTGGTGCTCTCTGAGCTTGGTTGTTTTCTTGCAGACATTTCATGACCCCACTAGGTAACATCATCAGTGCTAGAAGGGAGTTTGCCCTCTCTTTATAAAATAGTTTGCACTGTCAGTGTTGGTGAGAATGCCCTTGTGGGTTCCTTGATTAGGCTGTGGTTTCCTGTTAGCTGGTTTATCCCGGTTTGTAGTTCCTTCATTGGGATATTATTTACTTCTTGATTGGTCTGGTATTATTCGTAGGGTTAATTTCAGCCTCGCTGGGTATAGACCGTTGTAAATCCATCATGGCTTATGTGATTCTGGTTTTCTTAGCAGCCACTCCTGACATCAGGGCTCACATGCTTGTGGTGGTCCCATTTTTCTGAAAAAGGGGCAGAACTTTTGAACGAAGCCTGTGGATATTTAACAAGCAAGAAGAAGCTAGTGGGGAAAAGAACCAACCAAACTCTGTTTCCCACTTGGGAAATTCTGGGAGTTTTTCAGCCATCTTCACGTTGCTCTCAGGTTGAAAAACTCCGCTATAGGGTCTCCTACTTGAGCAAGGGGTTGGACTAGAAGACCTCCAGGGTCCCTTCCAACTCTGTGATTTTACAGCTATCTTCTCCGCCGTTCGTGCCTTTGCCCGCAGAATGCCACGGGGTGCCTCCTGGCTGAGACGAGTCCTTGAGGAAGAGGATTTATCATCCTGCTCGCTTACATTTCCTCCCTTCCTCTTTGCAGCCCAGACAGGACATCATTCCAGAGCAGAGACGCCGGTAACCTGAGCATCTCGCCTAATGCAAGATGAAACCTCCGCCTGTGCAGAGAGGAAGGATCCGCAACCCCTCACCACCACCCCCGGGGCACCTCCACTTCCACAACTCAGGATTGAGCTATTCAATCAATCACAATAGAGCTGGAAGGGACCTTAGAGGTCGTCTAGTCCAGCTCAAGCAGGAGATCCTATGCCATTTCCATCAGAATAGAGCTGGAAGGGACCTTGGAGGTCATCTAGTCCAACCCCCTGCCCAGGCAGGAGACCCTACACCATTTCTGACAGATGGCAGCCCAGTCTCTTCTTGAAAGCCTCCAGTGATGAAGCTCCCACAACTTCCGAAGCTTCCAGGATTGAATCAGAATAGGGCTGGAAGGGGCCTTAGAGGTCTTCTAGTCCAACCCCCTGCTCAAGCAGGAGACCCTAGACCATTTCAGACAATCGGCTGTCCAGTCTCTTCTTAAAAACATCCAGTGATGAAACGCCCAAAAGTTCTGAAGGCAACTTCTGTTCCACTGGTTAATTGTCCTCACTGTTAGGCAATTTCTCCTCAATTCCAGGTTGTTTCTCTCCTTACTTAGCTTCCATCCGTGGCTTCTTGTCCTGCCTTCAGATGCTTTGGAAAATAGTTTGAAACCCACCCACCCCTCTTCTTTGGGGCAGCCCCTCAAATACTGGAGGACCCCTATTATGTCACTCCTAATCCTTCCTTTCTCTAGACTGGCCATACCCAAATCCTGCAACCGTCCTTCATAGGTTTTAGTCTCCAGGCCCCTTAATCATCTTACTTGCTCTTCTCTGCACTTTTTCCAAAGTCTCAACATCTTTTTTTGTGATGTGGTGAGCGAAACTGGATGCTGTATTACCAGGTGTGGCCCTGCAACATTCAAAGGGTTCTTTTGCCACATCGGGCCAATCTCATTATTCAACCGGACGCCCGGACGCCCAGGAGACATGGACAGAGTTTTATGCTTGGTGGAACATCAGAGCAGCTTTGAAGGAACCATTCGATGTTCTCGCCAGGTCAGAAAGAGGGACCTTTCACAGGTGCTGAGGCCAGATCAAGCATCTTCCTGGGCAGGTCAGGTGGGGAAACGATGGGTCTGGAAGCAAAGAGATCTTAAAAATGGGAAATTGTGCTGCCTGGAACTCTTCTCTCACTTCTTCCAGCAAACCCCTTCCAGTTCCATCACACAATCCTTGCTTCATTGGTCCCACATCACACTGCCTGCACATTCTTGGTGGAGAATGTTAAAAAAAAGACATATTTGCTGAACTGTAGAAAAAAAAGACAGTTCGGTGTAGTGGGGAAGGCATCGGACTAAACACCGGGAGTCTGTGAGTTCGATTCCTGCATTTGGTACAAAGCCCGTTGGGCGGCTTTAGGCCAGTCGCTCCCTCTCAGCCCTAGGAAGGAAGCAATGGCAAATGGCTTCTGAAAAGACTTGCCAAGAAAACTGCAGGGAGTTGTCCATCTGGCAGCTTGCCAGGAGTCAAAAAGTGACTTGAAAAAAGAAAGCCAAATGGGTGTGGTGATGAAAGTGCTGGCCTAGAAACCAGGAGACGGTGAGGCCTACCTTAGCCATGAAGGCCAGCTGGGTGACTGCAGTGCAATCACCAGGAGATTGGGAGTTCTAGTCCTGCCTTAGGCATAAAAGCTGGCTGGGTGACTTTGGAACAATCATCAGGAGATGGTGAGTTCTAGTTCCTTCTAAGGAAGGAAAGCCAGTTGGGTGGCTTTCAGCTCAGCACCAGGAGACGGTGAGTTCTAGTCCTGCCTTAGCAATGAAAACCAGCTGGGTGACTTTGGGCCAATCACCAGGAGGCGGTGAGTTCTAGTCCCGCCTTAGGCATGAAAGCCGGCTGGGTGACTTTGGGCCAATCACCAGGAGACGGTGAGTTCTAGTCCCGCCTTAGGCATGAAAGCCAGCTGGGTGACTCTGGGCCAATCACCAGGAGACGGTGAGTTCTAGTCCCACCTTAGGCATGAAAGCCGGCTGGGTGACTTTGGGCCAATCACCAGGAGACGGTGATTCTAGTCCCGCCTTAGGCATGAAAGCCGGCTGGGTGACTTTGGGCCAATCACCAGGAGACGGTGAGTTCTAGTCCCGCCTTAGGCATGAAAGCCGGCTGGGTGACTTTGGGCCAATCACCAGGAGACGGAGTTTCTAGTCCCGCCTTAGGCATGAAAGCCAGCTGGGTGACTCTGGGCCAATCACCAGGAGACGGTGAGTTCTAGTCCCACCTTAGGCATGAAAGCCAGCTGGGTGCCTTTGGCCAATCACCAGGAGACGGGGAGTTCTAGTCCCGCCTTAGGCATGAAAGCCAGCTGGGTGACTTTGGGCCAATCACCAGGAGACGGTGAGTTCTAGTCCCGCCTTAGGCATGAAAGCCGGCTGGGTGACTTTGGGCCAATCACCAGGAGACGGTGAGTTCTAGTCCCGCCTTAGGCATGAAAGCCAGCTGGGTGACTCTGGGCCAATCACCAGGAGACGGTGAGTTCTAGTCCCACCTTAGGCATGAAAGCCAGCTGGTGACTTTGGGCCAATCACCAGGAGACGGTGAGTTCTAGTCCCGCCTTAGGCATGAAAGCCAGCTGGGTGACTTTGGGCCAATCACCAGGAGACGGTGAGTTCTAGTCCCGCCTTAGGCATGAAAGCCGGCTGGGTGACTTTGGGCCAATCACCAGGAGACGGTGAGTTCTAGTCCCGCCTTAGGCATGAAAGCCAGCTGGGTGACTCTGGGCCAATCACCAGGAGACGGTGAGTTCTAGTCCCACCTTAGGCATGAAAGCCAGCTGGGTGACTCTGGGCCAATCACCAGGAGACGGTGAGTTCTAGTCCCGCCTTAGGCATGAAAGCCGGCTGGGTGACTTTGGGCCAATCACCAGGAGACGGGGAGTTCTAGTCCCGCCTTAGGCATGAAAGCCAGCTGGGTGACTCTGGGCCAATCACCAGGAGACGGTGAGTTCTAGTCCCGCCTTAGGCATGAAAGCCAGCACCAGGAGACGGGGAGTTCTAGTCCCGCCTTAGGCATGAAAGCCAGCTGGGTGACTCTGGGCCAATCACCAGGAGACGGTGAGTTCTAGTCCCGCCTTAGGCATGAAAGCCAGCTGGGTGACTCTGGGCCAATCACCAGGAGACGGTGAGTTCTAGTCCCACCTTAGGCATGAAAGCCAGCTGGGTGCCTTTGGGCCAATCACCAGGAATCACCAGACGGGAGTTCTAGTCCCGCCTTAGGCATGAAAGCCAGCTGGGTGACTTTGGGCCAATCACCAGGAGACGGTGAGTTCTAGTCCCGCCTTAGGCATGAAAGCCGGCTGGGTGACTTTGGGCCAATCACCAGGAGACGGTGAGTTCTAGTCCCGCCTTAGGCATGAAAGCCAGCTGGGTGACTCTGGGCCAATCACCAGGAGACGGTGAGTTCTAGTCCCACCTTAGGCATGAAAGCCAGCTGGGTGCCTTTGGGCCAATCACCAGGAGACGGGGAGTTCTAGTCCCGCCTTAGGCATGAAAGCCAGCTGGGTGACTTTGGGCCAATCACCAGGAGACGGTGAGTTCTAGTCCCGCCTTAGGCATGAAAGCCGGCTGGGTGACTTTGGGCCAATCACCAGGAGACGGGGAGTTCTAGTCCCGCCTTAGGCATGAAAGCCAGCTGGGTGACTCTGGGCCAATCACCAGGAGACGGTGAGTTCTAGTCCCGCCTTAGGCATGAAAGCCAGCTGGGTGACTTTGGGCCAATCACCAGGAGACGGTGAGTTTCTAGTCCCGCCTTAGGCATGAAAGCCAGCTGGGTGACTTTGGGCCAATCACCAGGAGACGGTGAGTTCTAGTCCCGCCTTAGGCATGAAAGCCGGCTGGGTGACTTTGGGCCAATCACCAGGAGACGGTGAGTTCTAGTCCCGCCTTAGGCATGAAAGCCAGCTGGGTGACTCTGGGCCAATCACCAGGAGACGGTGAGTTCTAGTCCCACCTTAGGCATGAAAGCCAGCTGGGTGACTCTGGGCCAATCACCAGGAGACGGTGAGTTCTAGTCCCGCCTTAGGCATGAAAGCCGGCTGGGTGACTTTGGGCCAATCACCAGGAGACGGGGAGTTCTAGTCCCGCCTTAGGCATGAAAGCCAGCTGGGTGACTCTGGGCCAATCACCAGGAGACGGTGAGTTCTAGTCCCGCCTTAGGCATGAAAGCCAGCTGGGTGCCTTTGGGCCAATCACCAGGAGACGGGGAGTTCTAGTCCCGCCTTAGGCATGAAAGCCGGCTGGGTGACTTTGGGCCAATCACCAGGAGACTGGGAGTTCTAGTCCCGCCTTAGGCATGAAAGCCAGTTGGGTGCCTTTGGGCCAATCACTAGGAGACGGTGAGTTCTAGTCCTGCCTTAGGCATGAAAGCCGGCTGGGTGACTTTGGCCAATCACCAGGAGACGGGGAGTTCTAGTCCCGTCTTAGGCATGAAAGCCGGCTGGGTGACTTTGAACCAGGTCCTTCTCTCTCTCTCAGCCCACAATGTTAGGCTTAGGCAAACAGCTGGGGCGGCCCGTCAATTCCTGTCACCACCAACGGATCAAATCGTTGGCCGATCCGAAAAACGCAGACCCTGCATTTGTGGGAAAACAGTGGGAAGCCAAAAGGAAAAAGTTCGTTTGCTGATCCTTGAAATTTCTCCCCTTTGCTCCAGAAGAGCCTGAGCTTGGAAATACTATAAATTACCGGGAGGATGCTTGCAAAATTAGAGCCCTGTCTTGGGCACAAACCCCTCGCCCCACACCTGCGATACCCCATTGGGGAGCATCCCTGGCGCACTGCAGCCCCCTCCCCCTCCTTCCCCCTGCCAGCCTCACATTTTTGCATTTGCTGAGGGCCCCCGAAACAACCGAGCAAAAAGTTTTTAATATTCCCCGGCATGAATTTTTTAATGCCCTCGCTCGCTCTGGTGTCATTACGGGAGCATTTGAGAGAGCGAGAGCCTCCCTATCAGATAATGTTTCTTTAAAAACGAAAGGGAGCAAAGCCCCCCCCCTCCTCCTCACCCCCGCGCGCCTTCGCTTCCCCCCATTAAATTACACAGCCGGTTTCTCCTACTACAGCATCACCGATCATCATCGTCATCGTTGTCATTGTGCTGGCAGTGCAAGTTTGGGGCAAGCTGGGACCACTCTGTGATTTCCTCCTCTTTCCCCCCCCCACTCCTTTGGTAGCAACACACAACTAATGGTGGTCTGGTTATTGAGGTCAGCTGTTCTGCTGGACGACCCAGGAACTGGGTGTGATTTATCTAAATTAGATCTTGGTCCAGGGCTCTGGTCCTCTGAACTTCTTGAGTGGGGCCTTCCCATGGACGGCAGCAGAGGCCGAGAACTCCGGCCCCAAGGGGCAAGAAGAGGCCTCAATCAATCCGTCAGAATAGAGCTGGAAGGGACCTTGGAGGTCTTCTAGTCCAACCCCCCCGAGCTCAAGCAGGAGACCCGATACCATTCCAGAAAAATGGCTGTTCCACCTCATCTTAAAGTGATGGAGGCACCCACGACTTCCAGAGGTGAGACGTTCCTCTGTTATTTCCACCAAAAGAGCCTTGGTTGTACAGTGGTTTAAAGCACCCTGTTATTAAGACCAGCTGCCTGCAATTACTGCAAGTTCAAATCTCGCCAAGGCTCAAGGTTGACTCAGCCTTCCATCCTTTCAAAGGTAGGTGAAATGAGGACCCAGTTTTGTGGGGGCATAAGCTGACTTTGTATAAATATACAAAAGTACGAAGGCTATTGCTTAGCGCATTGGAAGCCGCCCTGAGTCTCCGGAGAAGGGCGGCATATAAATCAAATTAAAAAATAAAATAAAAATAACAGAGTTGGAAGGGACCTTGGAGGTCTTCTAGTCCAGCCCCCTGCTCAAACAAGAGACCCTATACCCGTGATGGCGAACCACATGTGCCAGAGGTGGCACACAGAGACCTCTCTTTGGGCTTGCGTGCCATTGTCAGCTACTCTCCTGGTTTCCGGCATGTGCATGCATGCCCTCCAGCTGATCTTTGTACATGCTGGAGCCCCGGAAACCCAAAAGCCAGCTGGCCAGAGAGCATGAGTGCGCTGGCCAGCTGGTCTTCACACATGCTGAAGCGCTGAAAACCTGAAGACACGCAGGCACATGCCGGAAACAACCAGAAGACTAGGTACGCAGGCACACGCCTAGCTGGTGTTCGAGTTTCCAGGGCTCCAGCATGCGGGCACGTTCCAGTTTGGCCACTCAGTGCCGAAAAAAGTTCGCCATCACTGTCCTATTCCATTCCAGACAAGAGGGGAGGGGAGGGAAGGGAAGGGAAGAGAGAGGGGAGGGGAGGGAGGAAGACAGCAAAAGAAAGCAGAAAGAAAGAGAGAAAGAGGAAGGAAGGAAGGAAGGAAGGAAGGAAGGAAGGAAGGAAGGAAGGAAGGAAGGAAAAAGGAAGTGCTAAGGAGAAAAAAGGAAGGAAGGAAGGAAGGGAAAGGAAGGAGGAGGGGAAGTGAGAAAGAAAGCAAAAGAAAGCTGAAAGAAAGAGAAAGAAAGAAAGAAAGAAAGAAAGAAAGAAAGAAAGAAAGAAAGAAAGAAAGAAAGAAAGAAAGAAAAAAGGAAGGAAGGAAGGAAGAAAAAGAATGAGTTAAGGAGAAAAAAGGAAGGAAGGAATAGGAAGGGAAAGGAAGGAGGAGGGAAAGGGAGGAAGAAAGCAAAAGAAAGCTGGAAGAAAAAAGAAAAAAGAAAGAAAAAAGAAAGAAAAAGAGTGAGTTAAGGAGAAAAAAGGAAGGAAGGAAGGAGGGAGGGAGGGAAGGAAGGAAGGAAGGAAGGAAGGAAGGAAGGAAGGAAGGTATAAGGATTCCTGCTTGGGCAGTGGGCTGGACTAGAAGACCTCCAAGGTCCCTTCCTGCCCTAGGATTGTAAAATGGACTTTCCTAGAGTTAAAAAGAACTGAACTCACTCAAGTTCGGCCACCACTGATTGCCACGGCCTTTCTCTTCCTCCTCTTCCTCCTCCTCCTAAGAGGAAGGGGAAGAGCAGCGGTGGGGGGGGGAGCCCTTGCCAGGCAGAGCAATTTCCGAACGGAGCTGCCTTCCCTCTGGAGTGGACGCCTCTCTCTGGGTGGGAGACGGTCAGCAGCCCCACCCAGCCATCGTCCGGATCTGAAGAGCACGAAAAACTTTTGATGCCTAAGCTGGTTTGTTGCTGAGTTGGGCGGCCGCTGCCTCTTTTATTAATGGCTTTTAATTAGGTTTCTGACTGTGTTTTTAATTTGTTGGGTTTCGTTTTTACTCATTGTTAGCGCTTTTGAGGGCCCTGTGATGGGCAGAACGTGGAATATTAAGGACGGAAGAAAGGAAGGACGAGCCAGCTTTCCCTCCGCATGAAGCTGCCTTTACACTGCATGGGGAAACGCTTAACCGCTGATATGTTGGTTAAGTTTCACCTTCGTTAGTTTTGTGCGGTTGAGCAGGTTGCACAAGTCCCGTCTGCTCCTTCGTTTTTAATCCAAATCCAAGCTCACCTAGGATGGCATTCCTCTACCTGAGCCCTTCCAGGGACTCCCCTCCCTAAGGAGACTGGGAGTTCTAGTCCTGCCTTAGGCGTGAAAGCCAGCTGGGTGCCTGAGCCAATCACCCGCAGACGGGGAGTCCCAGTCCTGTTTTAGCCATGAAAGCCGCTTGGGTGACTTTGGGCCAGTCTTAGCCCAACCCACCTCATAAGGGTTGTTTGTTCTGGTAAAAATAGGAATATTGGGCATGTTTGCCGCCTTGAGTTATCTGTAAATAATAGAGATAAAGATAAAGATCGAGAGAGAGAGAGAGAGAGAGAGAGAGAGAGAGAGAGGAGAGAGAGAGAGAGAGAGATACAGATAAAAATGATATAGAGGAAAGAGAGAGAGAGAGAGAGAGAGAGAGAGTGTGTGATTCAGCCAGCCGTCCCGATTCGGGCGAACCAGAAGTAAAATTGCTGTCTGGCCCTCCCCTGCCCTCCTAGCCCCTTCCAGGAGTCCACCACGCGCCCATTTTGGCTCCCAGGTAAGTGCAGGGAAGCCTACTAGGCCCAAAACAGGGCACAGGGGGGCAGCTTGTCACCTGTCACATCCCCTGGCCATGCCCACCATGGCCATGACCACACCCACCCAGCCGGTCATTAGGGCAGAGAACCGGTTGTTAAATTCTTTGAATCCCACCAGATAGATAGATGATAGATAGATAGATATCGGATATTAGATATTAGATATAGATAGATAGATAAATGATAGATGTGTGTGTGTGAGAGAGAGATTAGAGAAAGACAAAGACAGATAATAGATGGAATAGATAGATAATAGATAGATAGAGATAGAGATAGAGATAGAGATAGATATAGATATAGAGATAGATAGATAGATAGATAGATAGATAGATAGATAGATAGATAGATAGATAGATAGATAGATAGATAGATAGATAGATAGATAGATATTGGATATTAAATATAGATAGATAGATAGATAGATAGATAGATAGATAGATAGATAGATAGATAGATAGATAGATAGATAGATAGATAGATAGATAGATATTGGATATTAAATATAGATAGATAGATAAATGATAGATGTGTGTGTGTGAGAGAGAGATTAGAGACAGACAGATAATAGATGGAATAGATAGATGGTAGGTAGGTAGGTAGGTAGGTAGATAGAGATAGATAGATAATTAGATGTAGATAGATAAATGATAGATGTGTGTATGTGTGTGAGAGAGAGAATAGATGGAATAGAAAGGTAGATAGATAGATAGATAGATAGATAGATAGATAGATAGATAGATAGATAGATAACAATAGAGAGAGAGATGAGAGAGAGAGAGAGAGAGAGAGAGATAAAGGGGTTTAGCCCCAAGGGTGGGAAATATCTGTGTCCCCCTCCCCCCAAAATCTGCTGTGGTGGGGGGGCTTGGCTGACTGCCTCAATGGTCTTTTCCCATCGTTCTGCCTCCCCGATCAGACAATCTCTTTCTGACACACTTTAGTGATCAAAAACTTAATTAAAAAATTTCCCCCTCCTTTATTTATGTTCCAGTGGCTTATACCAGCGCTGCCCGTAGACTCCGCCTGTAATATTTCCCCCCTTCGCAGCTGAAAATGATCTTCCATCTTGCCTGTCAGCTGGTTTATGAGCAATCAATTGTTCATGGCGAGCCCCTCCTGGTTTTCCCAATAACACACCTGGAGGGAGGGACTGGCGCTCATTCCAACCTCCAGGCCATCTGTGGCTGATTAGGAGCAATAATTATTCATTAATAGCGCCTTCAAGCATAATTAAGGAAACAGGAGCATGTAATGAGCGGAGGAGAGCAGAGTCGGTGCCCACAGTCAAAGTATCATCCCACCAGGGGGAAATTGAATTCCTCTGCAAAATAAAGTGCAGGATCTCAAGAGGTTCTCCAGATGTTTGCAAGTCCTCTTGAAGAACTGACCTGATCTCACCCAGGCCGAAGCCTCTTCTACCCGTGAGTTGAGGAATCAGGTAGCTGGACCTTGACCTGGTGAGAGACTCCTATTTCATGGTCCCAAAGCACCCCTTGCTTCTCATCAAAGGGCAAAGACTGCTGGATTTATAGACGAGAATGTTTGTAGCTTAAAGCTGAGCTGTGGGGTCCTTGGTGCCCTCTGAGCTTGGTGTTTTTCTTTCTTTCAGATGTTTCATGACCCAACTAGGTAATATCATCAGTGCTAGAGGGGAGGGAGGAAGGAGGTGGGAGAGAGGAGGAGGAGGAGTACTGTGGGGTCCTTGGTACTCTCTGAGATTGGTAGTTTCCTTGCAGATGTTTCAGGACCCAACTAGGTAACATCAGGGAGGAGGAGGAGGAGGAGGAGGAGGAGGAGGAGGAGGAGGAGGAGGAGGAGAAGAGGAGAGGAGGAGGAGGAGGAGGAGGAGGAGGAGGAGGGAGGAGGAGGAGAGGAGGAGGAGGAGGAGGAGGAGGAGGAGGAAGAGGTGTCAGTCCTGGAAGCCATCTTTTACTTTGGATCTTCAGGGCTGCCACATTTAGTGCTGTGGGAAACTGGGAGGGGGGATTGTATGGAGTTGTAGAGCTATGTAGCCATAATAACATTCTTTTCTTTGAGAGCCAAGGACATCTTGCCCTGCACCTGGAGTGGTGTGACTGGGAGGCATCTCCAGTTGGGATGATGCATTGATTGGACCACGTGATGGACATATGGGTGCATGGGGAAGGGGCTTGGACTTTCTTTTGGGTGGGGAAAACCTGGAAGCTTTCAGATTCGGGTTTTCCCAGATGTGCCAATATGACATCTCTAATAAAATGGAACTTTGAGGAACTTCTGGCCTCGGAGTCTTCTCTCGTTGGGGGTGTTCCTTGGAACCCTGACAGGAGGAGGACTGTGGGGTCCTTGGTGCCTTTTGAGCTTGGTGGTTTTCTTGCAGACATTTCATGACCCAGCTAGGTAACATGAGAGGAGGAGGAGGAGGAGGAGGAGGAGGAGGAGGAGGAGGAGGAGGAGGAGGAAGAGGAAGAGGAGGAGGAGGAGGAGAGGAGTGGGGTGCTTGGTGCTCTCTGAGTTTGGTAGTTTTCTTGCAGACATTTCTTTACCCAATTAGGTAACATCATCAGTGCTAGAAGAGAGAGTGGCCTCCTCCTCCTCTCTGTTATTAACTAGTTGGGTCATGAAACATCTAAAGAAAACCACCAAGCTCAGAGGGCACCAAACCAGTTTGGGGGTTTGACTCCTTCCAAGGTGGCTCAGTGGCTAAGACGCTGAGCTTGTCAATCAGAATGGTCGGCAGCTCGACGGTTCGAATCCCTAGTACAAGTCTCCCGCGTGAGCAGGGGGTTGGACTAGATCAGGGGTCTCCAAACTTGGCAACTTTAAGCCTGGCGGAGTTCAACTCCCAGAATTCCCCAGCCAGCTTTGCTGAAGTCTGCCAGGCTTAAAGTTGCCAAGGTTGGAGACCCCTGGACTAGATAGTAATAGTACAAGGTCCTTCTACTCCTCGAGTAAGCCTAACAGGCCCTTCTCTTTAGCTGATCAAAGAGATTGGCAGAATTGACTGAGCTGACACAAAAACCAACTCTATAAAGCTATTATCCAATGCTGGATCTGGGATCTCCTGCGGAGGATCCTGTTCTGTCCCCGATCCCACACACGCACCCCCACAGATGGCCCCGAGTTAATAAGCCACACGACAAAGTTTTTGAAGATAAAGCTGGCAGCAACCCAGTGGCTAGCTGCCAATTCAGACTTTACTCACACAAAACAAAGATTAGACTGCAAGCATTACGATAAAGCAGGCAAAGTTTCAGCAATACAAGGATTAGTCCAAATGCAGTCCGACAAGGCAGGCAGAAGTCCAGTAACGCAGAGATCATGGATTATTTCTAGTTTTTGTTCGTCACAAACTGAACCAGCCACCACACCCACATTTATACCCTATGGGGTATGGTCCAGTGACTCAGCTAATCTCTGGCACGCCTTCCCCTCTGCTGCGCACGCTTCTCCCTGCGCCACTGTCGAGGATCCAGCCAGCACTTATCTCCTTCGTCGCTGTCCACCTGTGGCTGCGGGGACGTGCTTGGCTCTGGGCCTATCTCTCTCTTGGCCTTCAGTGTCCTCCGGAGGCATTGCCAGAGAGGAGGTTCCTGGAGAGGAAGCCTTGCCAACTCCTCTCCCTCACTCTCAGAGTCTGCATCTGACGATAGCCCAAGCTCAGGCAACAGAGCCACAACAGATCCCAACAGAGCTGTGATTGCTCCCGAGGTCCAAGGTCTCCTTGGTGGACCTTCTCCTGCCCTCCACCCTGCCCGACGTGGTGGAGCTGGGCTCAGAGCAGGTCTCCTGCTGAACTTCTCTTGTTAGGGATTAAATATACGACAACACAGGTCCTCTTTGCAGGTGTGGGAAAAGTCTGTGGCTGTCAGCTCCGGGCAGAGCTGTCAAGGAAAAGCTCTGGGGGTGGAATAAAAATAATAGATAAATCATTCCGAGACGGGGAGTCGAGCGGATTCTTTCTCGGGTGTTTATTTATCACCAGGTTGCTAGTCCCAGAGGCTCAGGGAGAGGAAGGAAGGGCAATTACAGACTGGGGTTGATGGATGAAGCTTCGGTGTGTTTGTCACTCTGTGTGTGTGGCTACACACCAAGGCTGGCTCCAGAATTCTGGGAGCTGAAGTCCACGGGTTGTAAAATAGTTGCCATAGTTGTCCGCCTTTGAATCAGAATAGAGCTGGACGGGTCCTTGGAGGTCTTCTAGTCTAACCACCTGCTCAAGGAGGAGACTCTAGAGCAGTGTTTCTCAACCTTGGTAGCTTGAAGATGGGTGGACTTCAACTCCACTCCCCAGAATCCCCCAGCCAGCAGCGCTGGCTGGGGGATTCTGGGAGTTGAAGTCCACCCATCTTCAAGCTTCCAA
>NW_026844077.1:2799402-2834402 GCF_029531705.1 Pantherophis guttatus | reverse complement strand
CAGAACTGGTAGTAAAAAAAATTGGATTTCACCACCATCTCTGTAGAGATTCTCCGTCATTCAGGCCATGAATGTCCCAAAGGTGCTTTTTCAGCATGGCAACTGGACTTTCTGGTTTTTCTTTGAAGACATTTCGCTTCTTACCCAAGAAGCTTCTTCAGCTCTGACCGGAGAGTGGGGAATGGAAGGATTTATATCTTTTGCATTTTTGTCCATCCGGACAAGATCAGCAGTCCATCTGCATTTAAAAGTCACAGGCCACTCTTTTAAAGACAGCAAATCCACATTTTGGACAGAGAGGAACCCTGGTTTGAAAGTGGGGTCAAAGAGGCCATCTGTGTCCAAACTGAACAGACCTCCCTCTGTTAGGAAATGGTTATTTGTCTAACTAATTGGTTAAGCAATATATAAACCAACAATATATGTCTGCAGTCAGAAAGGTATTATATTGCTTTAAGACTGTATTGCATCATCCTGTATCCTGATTGGCTAAGCTCTGTAGCCAATGTACTTAAGGGAAGTCAGGATCATGGCTTGTGTGGATACTACACCATTTGACCTGCTTATTTGCTTGTAACTCTCTACCTGATCTCTCTGCATGATCACTGTTTGATCATAGCTACATGTTGCTTTCTACTATTTATTGAATGTTTTGATATTGAACTTGTTTTGAAACTCAAGAAGAACTTTTATTTTGAATGACTACAACTGGTAAGAAGACTTTGTACTTGAAATATCCCTGGATTGATCTTTTAACTCTCGTCTTATCTGTGTATGACTTGGATTGTTTTTGGACTTTGCTTTTACTTTTTCTAAAAGTAAAAGACTACAACAACTCAGTGTGTTTGTATATTGACTGTGATTATTCACAACCACTCCCAGTTGCTTTTCATGCGTTTACTCAAAGGGTACTCTGCTCAATAACCCACAACATCGGTTATGAGCCAAGAATATCCCTAACACCCTCAACAGAGGGAGGCAATATGCTGACTCTGTAAACCGCTTAGAGAGGGCTGTAAAGCACTGTAAAGCGGTATATAAGTCTAAGGGCTATGGCTAGTGAATGTACACTAATCAGCATACATTAAAGTGAAATTTCATTGCATACGGCTCTCAAAGGGTCACCCTCTCCAATAAACATAATATAACATAAACATAATATAAACATAATATAACAGAATAAATAAATACACACAGATAAATGCAGAGTCTGCTTCAGATGTATACCTGTTCATGGCGAGAAAAACTTGAGCTAAAAAAGAAACTTTCTTTCTAACGTCTCCCGTTCCTGCTTGTCCCAACAAGTGATTCTGCTAATCGGTTGGCACTTATTCCAGATTCAATTGGATCACATTAATTCTAAATTGCGGCACCCGGCTATTAAGAGCCGAGATTGTCTTTTTAGCGAAGAAGTTGATTATTCACGGGTTTATTGAGGCTTCCGTTCCGCCGTTCCTTGGTGACCAGAGCGCGTATCGATTATTTACTTGTTAACCCTCATTAAATATGGTTTTAATAAGCAAATTGGTGGCTAATCAAGCTGAGATTGCAGGCTTGTTAAAGAGGCATTAAAAAAAAAAGAGCTTAGTTAAGAGCAGCGATTTGAAGAGGCTCCGTTTTGACAGAGTGGGAAAAGGGGGCCTGCCTTTGATTTGTTTGATTTTTTTTTTCATTTTTACTTATTCGACTTATTTTTTTTTATTGATTAAAATTATTTCAGCAGGCCATTTGCAGAGGGGGAGGGGGAGGATTGGGACCTGTGCTGCCCACTCATCAGCAATCACACCTCTGTGTGCAAAAGTGCAGGTGTGAGTGTGCAAGAAACGTTCCTTCCAAAAGAAAAGAAAAATATCAGCAATTCTTTGAAGATGGCTTTCTCCAGCTGTTGGTTGAGTTTATAGAAATCAAGTCCACCCCTACCAGTAACCAAAGGCCACGTTTAAGATTGGGGTGTGTGTGAGGGCCACTGTGGGCAGGCGATCGTGCAAGCGAGGAGTCTCTGGGTCATGTGCAGAGTGCCCTGGACTTCCATTTCTACTTCCATTTCCATTCCATTGCTCTGGACTTCCATTTCTCCATTCCGGTTGCAGGAACTGGGCATGGCTAGACTAGTGAAGAGAAGGACCAGGGGAGACAGGAGAGCATCTTCCAATATTTGAGGGGCTGCCACAGAGAGGAGGAAGGGGGTCAAGCTATTTTCCAAACTTCCAAAGCACCCGAAGGCCAGACAAGGAACAATGGATGGAAACTGATCAGGGAGAGATTCAACCTAGAAATGAGGAGGAATTTTCTGACAGTGAGAACCATCAACCCATGGAACAGAAGTTGCCTTTGGAAGTTGTGGGAGCTTCATCACTGGAAGCTTTCAAGAAGAGACTGGACTGCCATCTTGTCAGAAATGGTGTAGGGCTGTGATGGTGAACCTATGGCATGTGTGGCAGAGATGGCACGCAGACCCCTCTCTGTGGGCACACACACTGTCGCCAGCTCTCTTGGTTTCTAGTGCACGCATGCGCGCTGGCCAGCTGATCTTTACGCATGCCAGAGCCCTCAAAACCCGAAGACCAGGTGGCCAGCACACGCATGTACACCGGCCAGCTGGTCCTTGAGTTTCCCGGTATCCTGCCTGGGTGGGGGGTTGGACTAGATGACCTACAAGGTCCCTTCCAACTGTGTTAATCAGATAGATAGATAGATAGATAGATAGATAGATAGATAGATAGATAGATAGATAGATAGATAGATAGATAGATAGATAGATAGATAGAAAGATAGATAGATAGATAGATAGATAGATAGATAGATAGATAGATAGATAGATAGATAGATAGATAGATAGATGATGGGTGGGTGGATGGATAGATAGAGATAGATAGATAGATAGATAGATAGATAGATAGATAGATAGATAGATAGATAGATGATAGATGTGTGTGAGAGGGGGGGGGAGAGCGGGAGAGAGAGAAGTTGTGGGAGCTTCATCCCTGGAAGCTTTGAAGAAGAGACTTGACTACCATCTGTCAGAAATGGTGTAGGGTCTCCTACTTGGGCGGAGAGTTTGGACTAGATGACCTCCAAGGTCCCTTCCAACTCTTGTCATTCTGCCAGATCTCAAGCCAACCCCTTTGCTTGGGGCCATGAAGAATTTCCTCACCACCATCCCCCCAAAATAACCCTGGGAGCTTGCAAACCTCCTCCCTCTGTCTGGGTGGCAGCTCAGCCTGCCAACCTGCCAATTCTTCTCCTTAACTTCTCCAGTTAATAATTCAAAGGAGGCTTTTCAAATATGATGGATGAGGAACACAGACTGGCAGGCAGGCAGGCCCCCTGCATCCCAGAGAGGTTTCTTTCCCCCCCGCCCCCCACCCACCCACCATCCCAACCCAACAGCTGCCCAGCACCCTCCCTCTCTGCCCCCAGCTCGTCCCGCCCCACCCCGGTGCCCCATCTTAAGATTTACGGGGCAGACTTGCATTAGGAGGCCGGTGACTTATCGAGCTGTCAGAAGGAGCGTTTTAAGGCAGAATTATATAGGAGAGGGAAAAGATTTTTACCAAATTAATGAAAAATCAATCTGGCCTCAAAAATCCATTAATGGTCATAATGCACTGGTTACAGATAGAGATAAAATGCAGAATCCAATCGGGCCTGTTAAATATTCCTTATGCGGTGGGGCAGCTGATCTATAACTCATTCGGCGCTTGCTGCTGGTCAGGGAGGAAGATGATGGTCGTATTTATTTTGGAAAGGGATAGGTCAACCTTCTCCTTCGTCCTATATTTCTTAGAATCCTAGGGCTGGACGTCTTCTAGTCCAACTATGTTAAAACATATAAGGAATTGCAGGAATTGGGTATGTCTAATCTATGAAAAGAAGGACTGGGGAGACATGAGAGCAGTGTTCCAATATCTCAGGGGCTGCCCCAAAGAAGAGGGGGTCAAGCTATTCTCCAAAGCACCCGAAGGCAGGACAAGAAGCAATGGGTGGAAACTCATCAGGGAGAGAAGCAACTTAGAACTAAGGAGAAATTTCCTGACAGTGAGGACAATGAATCAATGGAACAACTTGCCTCCAGAAGTTGTGGATGCTCCAACACTGGAAGTTTTTAAGAAGAGATTGGACAATTGTTTGTCTGAAATGGTATGAGGTTTCCTGCCTAAGCAGGGGGTTGGACTAGAAGACCTCCAAGATCCCTTCCAACTCTGTTATTCTATTCTAACTCCCTGCTGAAGGCAGAAGTCCTCATACTGTCCCAGAAAACAGTTGTCCAATCTTTCCTTGAAGACCTCCAGTTGCCGGATGCTGGATGGAAACCAGATGCAGTACTCTAGGTGTGGTCTTACTAAGGCTTTATGCGACCCAAAGATGCTTTTTCCAAAAGGCAATGAGACTGTTTTCCCTTTCAAAACACTTCGCTTCTCATCCAAGAAGCTTCTTCACAACGAAGATGATTAGGGAACCGAAGGATAAAACAGATGAAGAACAATTGTGGGGACTGGGCATGGCTAGTCTAGAGAAAAGAAGGATAGGGGTGACATGATAACATCTTCCAATATTTGAGGGGCTGCCCCAAAGAAGAGGGGGAGTCAAGCTATTCTCCAAAGCACCAGAAGGCAGGACAACAAGCAACGGATTGAAACTTATTTTATTTTGTTTCCTGATTGCTTACTTGTTCCCTGTGGCTATCATTAAGTGTTGTACCTTATGATTCTTGATGAACGTATCTTTTCTTTTATGTACACTGAGAGCATAGGCACCAGAGACAAATTCCTAGTGTGTCCAATCACACTTGGGCAATAAAAATTCTATTCTATTCTATTCTATTCTATTCTATTCTAGATAGATAGATAGATAGATAGATAGATAGATAGATAGATAGATAGATAGATAGATAATAGAGATAGACAGAGATAGATAGATACATAGAAGAGATAGAGATAGACAAACAGACAGATAGATAGATATTGTTTCTTGATTGCTTATTTGTTCCCTATGACTCTCATTAAGTGTTGTACTTTATGATTCTTGATGAACGTATCTTTTATTTTATGTACACTGAGAGCTTATGCACCGAAGACAAATTCCTTGTATGTCCAATCACACTTGGCCAATAAAAAAATTCTATTCTATTCTATTCTTCTCAAGGAGAGAAGCAACTCGGGAAATATGGAGAAATTTCCTGACAGTGAGAACTATAAATTGAAAATAAAATAAAATAAATAAAATAAAAAAAATTAACCAGTTAATTAATTAACAATTAACCAATTAACAATTAACCAATTGCCACCAGAAGTTGTGGGTGCTGTAACACTGGAAGTTTTAAAGAAGAGATTGGGCAATCGTTTGTCTGAAATGGTCTAGGGCAGGGGTCTCCAACCTTGGCAACTTTATGACTTGTGGACTTCAACTCCCAGAATTCCTCAGCCAGCTGGCTGAGGAATTCTGGGAGTTGAAGTCCACAAGTCATAAAGTTGCCAAGGTATAGGGTTTCCTGCCTAAGCAGGGGGTTGGACTAGAAGACCTCCAAGGTCCCTTCCAGCTCTATTCTGATTCCTTTACAATGTAACTCAGAACCTCTAGCTGGAGAAAAAGGATTTTTCCTGGTTGTAAGAACCAACCTAATAAACGGTTTGATATATGGCCAAATGAATTTATTCAACCAACCATTTCAAACGCTACAGTAACTCTGGGAGAGCTGAACCCCCCCGGAGGAAGCGGCACCTTCTCCGTTTAAAATTGTAAATAATATTGTCAGTTTCCATTTGGAAGGGATTCGGTTGCCAGCCTCCCAATCATGACTTGATTTAAAGCCTGAGGAGACCCCGAAAAAAACCTTACTACTCCCTTCCTGAATCTCTACTACAGGTGATGAACAGGATTAGCAAACAGACAGCGTGGGGGCAATACAGAGAGTTCTTGACATTCGGCCACAACGGAGCTCAACATTTCTGTTGTTAAATGAGACGTTTGTTAGGTGACTTTTGACCCATTTTACGACCTTTCTTGACACTGTCATTCAGTGAATCACTGCAGTTGTGAAATTAGCCCCATGGACGCTAAGTGAATCTGGCTCCCCTATTGACTTGGCTTGTCAGAAAAAGGGGATCACGTGACCCCAGGACACGGCGACCGTCATAAATATGAATCAGTTGACAAGGGTCTGAATTTTGATGACGTGGCCACGAGGATGGTCATAAGTGTGAAAAACAGTCATCGGTCATTTTTTTCAGTGACGTTGTAAGCCGAGGAGTACCCGTATTGCAAGGTGCCACTACAGCACACAGTTTATATCCATCAGAGGTGAATGTTTTTTATGAATTACAGGTAGTCCTCAACGTACATCTGTTCGCTTAGTGACCGTTTGAACTGTTACAATCATCAAATAAACAAATGAAAATATCTGTTTAAATTTGCTGTTATCCTATCAAACTGAATAATAAGGGAAAAAGACAGAGTTTTGTTAAGGGAGGGATGATAAACCGTTAAAGTTGAAAAGAAAGAGTACACATCTGAAAAGTGACACCATAAGCTTAAATCCTTCTGTTACGTAGGCGGTCGTCATACAATCTTTTGGCCTTTTTAGGAAAAAAAAAAGTAATTCTAATTTTGCAGCATTGGCTTTAATGGACGGCATATACATTTAGTAAGTCATTATTTAAGAAAGGTCTTTGCGGAAGTTAAATCATTGCTTGCCAAACGGAAAGGAGATTTCACCCCACACCCCATTTTAACTTTTAATGAATGTTCATTTTCTTTAAGAATTGAAAAAAATTGAACTGAAACAATTCTTTTAAGAATTAGATTCCGGAACCAAGAGAAGAAATCTCTGTGCCTTTAGCTCATCTTTTTCTGACAGAATTTCCATGTGAGGAATAAACACAGGAAGTGCTTGACTTACAATCACAACTGAAGCCCCAAATTTCTGTTGTTAAGTGAGACATTTGTTAAGTGAATTTCACTCCATTTTATAACCTTTCTTGCCTCAGTTGTTGAGTGAATCACTACAGTTTTAAGTTAGTAACCCGGTTGTTAAGTGAATCCGTCTTACAAACTAGACAGCCACTTATCTGAAATAGTATATAGGTTCTCCTGCTTGAGCAGGGGGCTGGACTAGAAGACCTCCAAGGTCCCTTCCAGTTCTATTCTATTCTATTCATTCATCTGTCCCCAACTTGGTTCTTCAGATCTTCCAATGGTGCCTCCATTGTTGCTGTAACTGAGTCTATTCACCTTGGCGGTCTTCTTTTTCTAGTAAAACTGAGTTCAGGGGAACTCAAAGGGACTTCTACTTTAATATCAAATTCACAGCCGGCCAATCTGCTTGGAATAAAAGCCATCCTTCCTTCCTCACTCTCATGATGGACCTGAGGTGTTATTTCCTTGGCAAGGATATCCACAGCGATGAGAATGACATTTGTCGAATGAGACATGCTGTTTGTGCTTCAAAAAGGATTCAAAAACGGTATGTGAGAACACAACGTCTCATTAAAGCAGCCACATCTTTGGTCAAGCTTCCCTGGGAAGCTGGAGGGTGGGGGAAAAACACGATTGTTTTAATTAGATGTTTTAAAAGTGTGACTGCTTTTACACAGCTTCTCTTTAAAGCAGCTGCCTCTTTGGTCAAGCTTCCCGATGAAGCTGGGGTGGAAAAAAGACACAGTTGCTTTAATGAGATGTTTTAAAAGTGTGAATGCTTTTACACAGCCTCTCTTTAAAGCAGCTGCCTCTTTTGTCAAGCTTCCCGGTGAAGCTGGGGTGGAAAAAAGACACGGTTGCTTTAATGAGATGTATTAAAAGTGTGACTGCCTTTGAAAGGGATTGCATTTCTGGATTTCTATGCATTCTAGAGATCATCTCTTCTGGGGCACATACTGCCCTACGCATAAGCCTGGGTAACCCTCTTTAATGGAGCACTTCTTCGGGGTCTTGGCTGGAGAGGATGAAAATGAGAGTCCAGCATCTTTGGAGCAGCAGTTTGAGAAAGATTGCTGAGGGCTACAAGTTCTTGAATTTAGCCGCTGAGACTTGGTGGGCCATTGCACAGCCAGTCCCCGGTCCCCATAGCCTCCGAAGTAATTTCTATGTTACGGTTGCAATCGATGGAGCAGTTAATAAGTTCCCCTCCAATAAAAGTGTTTAAGGCAGCATGGGGAGAGAGAGGGGGAGAAAGCCCTGTTAATAGCTGAAATCTTTAACAGAATAGCAAAATAATTGGAAGGGACCTTGGAGGTCTTCTAGTCCAACCCTCTGATCAGACAGGAGACCTTATAAATGGTTGTCTAGTCTCTTCTTAAAGACCTCCAGTGATGGAACTCCCACAACTTCTAGTGGCAAGCTGTTCCACTGGTTAATTGTCCTCACTGTGAGGAAGTTTCTCCTTAATTCCAGGTTGCTTCTCTCCTTGATTAGTTTCCATCTATTGCTTCTTCTCCTGCCTTCTGGTGCTTTGGAGAATAAATTGGCCCCCTCCTCTTCTTTGGGGGAGCCCCTCAAATATTGGAAGACTGCTATCATGTCTCCCCTACTCCTTCTTTTCATTAAACTAGCCAGGCCCAGTTCCTGCAACCGTTCTTCGTATGTTTCATCCTCCAGTCCCCTAATCATCTTTGTTGCTCTTCTCTGCACTCTTTCTAGAGTCTCCACATCTTTTTTACATCGTGGCGACCAAAACTGGATGCAGTATTCCAGGTGTGGCTTTACTAAGGATTTCAGACAAGTGGCTTCCAATATCTTCTTGAAAACTACCAGTAATGGAGCAGCCACAACTTCTGGAGGCAAGTCGTTCCACTGATTAATTGTTCTCACTGTCAGGAAATTTCTCTCCTTGATTACAGAAGCGGCCAAAATTGTGGAAACCTTTTGGGAAAAGTGTATTTTTGAGGTTTGATGGCTAATAACACCACTTTTTTTTTGGAGTTTCAAGATTCCACTGCTGGAATGGCCTGGGAATAGCCCAGACCTTCTTAACCCAACTGAAAATCTATGGAGCCAACCGACTAAAGAAACTGGTTAGTCAGAAGCGACCCAGCAATAAAACCCAGTTCATAGAAGCCATCATTCGATCTTGGTTTCACATTAGAACAGCTGCAGAACTCAAAGACTTGGTTCACTCCATGGGAAGACATTGTAAGGCCGTAATTCATGCTAAAGGTTACCCAACGAAGGATTAACTGACATGGGGATCATTTTTGTGTATCTCGTTTTTTCTATGGTGATAATTTTTGTATATCTCGTTCTACTTTTCTTCTTCATAACTGCTATTCTAATAGCAAATAATTCATAGAAGTTATTGCATTACATTCTTGATTAAATTCTCTTTCCATTGATATATAATTTTATGGTACTACTCAAAAAAAAAAAAGTGGTGTTATTAGCTAGTTTTAGAAAATACACTTTTCCCAAAAGGTTTCCACAATTTTGACCACTACTGTAGTTTCCATTCGTTGCTTCTTGTTCTGCACTGAGCTTGGATTTGGACTAGATGACCTCTAAGAGCCCTTCCCCCTGTCGCAGGATTCTCTGTTAAGCCACGTTCAGGTGACAGAAACTCAATAAACCTGAGAAATGACGAAGGGCAATCCAATCCAATTTTTCTCTGAGCTGGGAGTCCTACCAGCTCTGGCTTCTCGTTGGCACCTGAGTTGGCACTTTTGCACGTGTGCCCCCGTGATTAATTTCTCTGGGCCTCCCTGGGATGTTATGAAAGGGACCCCCCTCTGCCCTCCTCCTGCGCTCCTTTCTAGCTTGCTTTGCCTTCTTCCTCCGGCTAAATTAATCTCCGTTGCTCCAAAGGGTTTCCTCGAGCAGAGACCGCTGACCCAAGCTGAAATCCGTTTCTCCTTTTTCCCCCCACCCCCACTCCTGTGAAAAGAGGCCTCTGAAATAAAACTGCTTTCAAAAAAAAAGAAGAAAATATATTCTGCCTCCCCAGGACTAAACTTTAACCTTTGAAGGTCTTGTGGGGGGGGAAGCTAGCTTTTTTTCCCCCTTTGCAAATGAAAAATGTTTAGTAACTAGAAATGTGACCCATCAAAGGATGCTCTGTCTGCTGGAGGTGGGAGCATCTGGAAGATGATGGCAAGGAGGCCTCCTTTCCAGATGCAAGCAAAGACGAAGTGAACCGGGGTGCAAGTGCTCTTACCCCCAAAGCTCAGTGGAGGTATACAAACTTGGCACAATCACACATTGAGAGACAGGGTGGTCTCGTGGGTGAGGCAACAATCTGGAAAGCAAAAGATTATGACTTCTGGGCCATGATCTCAGCCATGAAAACCAGCTGGGTGACCTTGGGCTAATCACCAGGAGACGGTGAGTTCTAGCACCACATTAGGCATGAAAATCAGCTGGGTGACTTTGGGCCAATTACTAGGAGATGGTGAGTTCTAATCCCACTTTAGGCATAATAGCCTGCTGGATGACTTTGGGCTAACCACCAGGAAACAGTGAGTTCTAGTTCTGCCTTAGGCAAAAAATCTGACAGGGTGACTTTGGGCCAATCACCAGGAGATGGTGAGTTCGTAGACCTCCTGTATCCATGAAAGTCAACGGGGTGACTTTAGGGCCAGTCCCTCTCTCTCTCTCTAAAATAATAAAATAAAATAAAATAAAATAAAATAAAATAAAATAAAATAAAATAAAATAAAAAAAAAATAAAATAAAATAAAATAAAATAAAATAAAATAAAATAAAATAAAATAAAATAAAATAAAAAATAGAATGGAATGGAATAGAATGGAATGGAATAGAATAATAAATACAAAATCTTTTCCTGTTAAGGGGATCAATTTTCCAGGCTCTTGAGCCAAAGCTGTGCTTTCCTTCAAGTACTGAAGACTTTAAAACGGATAAAAACATGGACTGACATTAAAAGGGATTTCTTGGAGGAATCGTGTCTCTTGCGGTACATGTAAATACAGTCTTCAGTTGTTTACAAAATGACCTATTTTTATTCCTTAAAATGCTCTCTATTGTTTTTATATTATCATTCTATAAAATCATGGTTCTTAAGGGGATTTCTCTTAGCCTTGGCGAGCTCTCTGCCTGTCTAAATTTCAACTTTTCTTTTAATGCAACCAGAGAAAGGAGAAAAACGGAGAAGCTGAGATACCTTGCCACGAATCTGAATAGCCTTCTTCTCAAATTTTCATTTTCTGGTGGCCAATTCAAAGAAGTCTCATTCCAAGGAACAATTTGGGGATGTGTTCTTGGGATTAGAAGGAAGGAAAAAACTAAACTGGAGAAGACAATTGCAAATAAGAAGTCACAGGGCTCATAAAACAATGACAGGATTTACTAATGGTCTGAAAAAGAAAAGTGGAGAAGATGTTGAGCAGCAGAACTGAAGAAGCTTCTTGGGTGAGAAGCAAAACGTCTTCAAAGAAAAACCAGAAAGTCCAGTTGCCTCTTGAAAAAAAAGCACCTTCGTGACAACTCTGTCCTGGATGACCGAGAATCTCCATAGACATGTTGAGCAGCATGTCCCTATTGGAAGAGGTGCCACATTAACGGTGAGGTGAACCCTCCAAGACCACGTCAAAAGGCCAGCTAAGAGAGTGGTGGACAAAGGAGGAGATCAAGAAATCAGGAGGTTCTTCAGAAGAATGAGTTTGTCTTTTTAGCTGTCCATAAGAACTTTTCAGAAGTTAGAAGGAGAAAGAGATACAATCCTGGGCTGTGTCAACAGAAGGATAGAATCAAGATCATGTGAAGTGTTGATACTGCTTTATAATGCCTTGGTAAGGCCACACTTGGAATCCTACATCCAGGTTTGCTCACCATATTATAAAAAAGATGTGGAGACTCTAGAAAGAGTGCAGAGAAGAGCAATCAGGATGATGAGGGGACTGGAGGCTAAAACATACAGTGAACGGTTGCAGGAACTGGGCATGGCTAGTCTAGTGAAGAGAAGGACCAGGGGAGACATGATAGCATCTTCCAATATTTGAGGGTCTTCCACAGAGAGGAGGAAGGGGGTCAAGCTATTTTCCAAAGCACCTGAAGGCCAGACAAGGAACAATGGATGGAAACTGACCAAGGAGAGATTCAACCTGGAAATAAGGAGAAACTTTCTGACAGGGAGAACAATCAACCCATGGAACAGAAGTTGCCTTCAGAAGTTGTGGGAGCTTCATCCCTGGAAGCTTTCAAAAAGAAACTACACTGCCATTTGTCTATAATCGTATAGGGTCTGCTTGGGCGGAGGGTTGGACTAGATGACCTACAAGGTCCCTTCCAACTCCGTTAATCTGTTAACAAGAAAGACTCTAGAAAGAGTGCAGAGAAGAGCAACCAAGATGATTAGGGGACTGGACTGATGAAGAACGATTGCAGGAATTGGGTATGTCTAGTTTAGTGAAAAGAAGGACTAAGAGGTGACATGATAGCAGTCTTCCAATATTTGAGGGGCTGATATAAAGAAGAGGGGATCAACCTGTTCTCCAAACCACCAGAAGACAGGACAAGAAGCAATGGATGGACACTAACCAAGAAAAGAAGCAACTTTAAAATTAAGGAGAAATTTCCTGGCACTGAGGACAATTAATCAGTGGAACAACTTGCCTGCAAAGGTTATGGGTGCTCCATCACTGGAGGTTTTTAAGAAGAGATTGCACAAAGACTTGTCCATAATGGTGTAACATCTCCTGCTTGAGCAGAGGGTTGCACTAGAAGATCTCCAATGTCCCTTCCAACCTTATGATTCTATGTTTTATGTTCTAGTCCTTGTTGGGTGTCTTAACCTGAGGAATTCTGGAAGTCTTAGTCAAGGTTGGACACCCCTGGACTAGAGGAATAGGCTAAAGCTACTTCATGGCCACCCAGATCCACCTGTGGCAATGTGACCATAGAGTTGAAGAAGGTTGGTTGGATTAATGGTTACAGGAACTGGGCATGGCTAGTCTAGTGAAGGTAGGTAGCATCTTCCAATATTTGAGGGGCTGCCACAGAGAGAAGAGGGGAAGAGCAACAAAGATGATGAGGGGACTGGAGGCTAAAACGTACGATGAACGGTTGCAGGAACTGGGCATGGCTGGTCTAGTGAAGAGAAGGACCAGGGGAGACAGGATAGCATCTTCCAATATTTGAGGGGCTGCCACAGAGAGGAGGAAGGGGGTCAAGCTATTCTCCAAAGCACCCAAAGGCCAGACAAGGAATCATGGATGGAAATGGAACAAGGAGAGATTCAACCTTGAAGTAAGGATAACTTTCGTAACAGTGGGAACAATCAACTCATGGAACAGAAGTTGCCTTCAGAAGTTGTGGGAGCTTCATCTCTGGAGGCTTTCAAGAAGAGATTGGACTGCCCTCTGTCAGAAATGGTGTACAGTCTCGTGCTTGGGCAGGGGGTTGGACTAGATGACCTACAAGGTCCCTTCCAACTTTCTTAACCTGTTAATCGGTTGGAGGAGCTGCCCAACCTCAAACTGTTGTGAGGATCCACCACCAGGAAGTTCTTCCCCGCCACCCCTCCCACACACACAACACACACCCCTCCCTCCCTCCCTCTCTAACCCTCAGGCCCTGCTGGGACTTGACTGCAGGGAGACCTGTAATTGAGGCTCTCATAATTACATGTCCAGGAGATTGCAGACAAGAGCCTGACGTAATGGAAGGGAGGAGATGCTTCTGGAAGACTCCCCCGAGGTCCTTGCATTTTGCACTCCGACCATTTAAGTGGTGGGAGGGGGGAGGGAGGGATGATGGGCTCCGATAAATGGAAGGAGCGCCGGAGTTACTCACAAACAGGAAGGGCAATCCTTCATTTGCTCTTACATTATATAGGAGACCAGGCTGCTGGTAGTCCTCGACTTACGACCATCATCGAGCCCAACATTTCTGCTGTTAAAGTGAGTTTTGCCCCATTGTACGGCCTTTCTTGCCACCGTTGTTAAGTGAATCACTGCAGTTGTTAAGTGAGACACACGGTTGTTAAGTGAATCTGGCTTCCCCATTGGCTTTGCTCGTCGGATCACATGACCCCCCAGGAGTTTGCAACCGTCATAAACCTGAGACAGTTGGCAATTTTGTCCGAATTTTGATTACCTGGCCACGGAGTTGCTGCAACGGTCGTGAGTGTGAAAAAATGGTCATAAGTCACTTTTTTCAGTGGCATGGTAACTTCGTCACTAAATGAACTGTTGTAAGTTGAGGACTGCCTGTACTGACTGGTTGAAGTTTTGGAGGCCACGGATGGCCTTTGAGGCAGGGGGCTTCGGAGGCCGCGGCTCAGGCTGGCCCAACAGGAACCCATCTCAACTTGAGGGTGACAAAAACCTCAACTTACAACAAAGTTCATTTAGTGACTGTTTGAAGACACCGAAAACAGTGACTTATGACCATTTTCACACTTACGACCGTTACAGCATCTTCATGGACACGGGGTCAAAATTCAGAAGCTTGGCAACTGATTCATATTTATGATGGCTACAGCGTCCCGGGGTCACCTGGTCCCCTTTTTGTGACCCTCTGACAAGCAAAGTCAAGGGGGGAGCCAGATTCACTTAACAACAATGTTACTAACTTAATAACGGCATTAATTCGCTTAATGATGACGGCAGGAAAGGTTGTAAAATGAGACAAAGCTCACTTTAACAGCTGTCTTGCTGAGCCATGGAAATTTGGGGCTCCGTTGTGGTCGTACATCGAGGACTACCTCTGTGAGCAGGGTGCCTTCTACGGAGATTGCCCGTCATCCAGGTCATGTTTGTCCCAAAGGTGCTTTTTCTAAAAGGCATCTGGGAATTTCTTGGGGTTTTTTTCTTGAAGACGTTTCGCTTCTCCTCCAAGAAGCTTCTTCAGTTCTGAAGTAATGTAGTTGTATATTCTGAAGAACTGAAGAAGCTTCTTGGAGGAGAAGTGAAATGTCTTCAAGGGGGAAAAAATGAGAAAATCCACTTGCCTTTTGGAAAAGGACTCTTGGGACTGTGTCTATGGGCCCATTGTGAGATCCAAGATCTCTGGAGTAAGATCTCTGCTCTCATAGGTGGAACAGCTCTATGACCTCCTGGGCTGTTTCAGAGGGGAACTCGGTTGGGTGATTGCTGCCTACAAAAGTCAGCATGGTTGGGATTGAGGTGTTGGATGTCATGCTGGAAGCCCCAGATTCAAATTCTCCTTTGACCACAAATCTCGCTGGGTGAGCTTTACGTCTCAGCACTGATGAGGTTACCTACTTCGGGTCATGAAACATCTGCAAGAAAACCACCAAGCTCAGAGAGCACCCAGGACATCCAGTCCTCCTCCTCTTCCTCCTCCTCCTCCTCCTTCTCTACCACCACCACTTCCATTCCTAACCCCACCTCCCTTCTAGCACTGATGATGTTCCCTAGTTGGGTCACGAAACGTCTGCAAGAGAACCACCAAGCTCAGAGAGCACCAAGGACCCCACAGTTCAACCCCGAGCTACAAATATTCTTTTCGTTGATATTCACGATGCAACCTGCTTCACAAGATTATGGTAGAGCTAACATTTGACCCTACTGCCCTCCACTCTCCAAGGCAGAAATATGCCCTGGGTAGGGCAAAACAGACAAGACGGCAGCCATGATAGTGTAGTCATAACTCTGGGTTCTGCTTTTTACGAAGAATAGGGGAAAGCTTTGATCCCACCAGGATCAAACTGTCTGGTTTGGCTCTGCAACCCAACAAGACAGACAGAGACTTCAGAGGAGAGTTAGAACAGCAGAAAAAACCATGGCTACCAGCCTGCCTTCCATGGAGGACCTCTATACTACACGAGTCAAAAAGAGGGCTGTGAAAATATCTACAGACCCCTCGCACCCTGGACATAAACTGTTTCAACTCCTACCCTCAAAACGACGCTATAGAGCATTGCACACCAGAACAACTAGACACAAGGACAGTTTTTTCCCCAACGCCATCACTCTGCTGAACAACTAATTCCCTCAACACTGTCAAGCTATTTACTAAGTCTGCACTACTATTAATCTTCTCATCGTTCCCACGACCCATCTCCTCCCACTTAGGACTGTATGACCGTAATTTTGTTGCTTGTATCCTTAGGATTTATATTGATATGGTTTCCTGATTGCTTATTTGTAACCTATGACTATCATTAAGTACCTTATGATTCTTGATGAACGTATCTTTTCTTTTATGTACACTGAGAGCGTATGCACCAAAGACAAATTCCTTGTGTGTCCAATCACACTTGGCCAATAAAGAATTCTATTCTATTCTATTCTATTCTATTCTATTCTATTCTATTCTATTCTATTCTATTCTATTCTATAGGAATCCTATTCCTATTCCTATTCCTATTCCTATTCCTATTCCTATTCCTATTCCTATTCCTATTCCTATTCCTATTCCTATTCCTATTCTAGATAGATAGACAGATAGATGGATAGATATTGTTTCCTGATTGCTTATTTGTACCCTATGACTATCATTAAGTACCTTATGATTCTTGATGAACTTATCTTTTCTTTTATGTACACTGAGAGCATATGCACCAGAGACAAATTCCTTGTGTCTCCAATCACACTTGGCCAATAAAGAATTCTATTCTATTCTATGGTTGCCATCTTGACTTCTTTTTTTTAACTGCACCACCTCATCGCTCTTGCTTAAAGAAAAAATGAGATATGAAGGGAAGAAGTAAATAATATATGTGTTTTCTTTTAAGGGCAGGATATGAAACTCTCTCTATATATTTTTTTCCCTAACGGATCAACTAACACGAATCCTTCTGGACTGGACCTGCCCAAGAACTTCACGACAGCCTGATCATCTGGATGAAGCTTTTAGTTTAATTGCAGCCAGCAATTCTGGAGGAAAATCACATCTCTGGGGAGGGAGGCAGGAATGCCAGAAGATAACTGACTACGGAAGGCCATCAAGAGGATCATTAGAAGACCTCAAGAGGTCCTTCTGGATTTCATTTATTCCAAGACTCAGCAGGATTCATAGGAAGAAATGCCGCTTAACACTCTGTATTGATCACTTCCTGAGCCTAAAACTTCCTTCACACAAACACACACCTATACAACTCCCCAATTCTCACTAGCTGGAAGAATCAAAGTGGGACGTCAACGTTGATGGTACGGCACCATGCTTCTTCCTAAACAAAGATTCCAAGGGACTACAGATCCCATCCACTTCCAAATAGACTTAGGGAGTCCCCCCTCTTGGTCTCCTTCTTATGCGTCCTGCTACTTTTCCACCTGAGGTCCATCATCTCAATGGCTTCCCAGGAAAACCATCTCTTCTTTGGAGAACTAGCTCTTGCGTTGAGTCTTCTAAAGAAGGGGTCTCCAACCTTGGCAACCTTAAGTCTTGTGGACTTCAACTCACAGAATTCTTCAGCCAGCTTTGCTGAGGTCAAACACAGGGTTGTTTGACCTCAGGGGGGTGGGTGGGCATGGCCAGGGGGCGTGGCCAGCTCAATGTCACTCATGTTGGGGGCGCCTGTGGGGTGCTCTGCCAGAGAAAACGGGCTCCCACGCTCCGTTTTTAGCTGTGATGGCCTCTTATGGGTGATGGAGCACCTGTAACCTCTGGAGACAAGTTGTTCCACTGATTAATTGTCCTCACTGCCAGGAAATTTCTCCTTAGTTCTAGGTTGCTTCTTTTCTTGGTTAGTGTCCATCCATTGCTTCTTGTCCTGTCTTCTGGTGGTTTGGAGAACAGGTTGACCCCCTCTTCTTTATATCAGCCCCTCAAATCTTGGAAGACTGCTATCCTATCGCCCCTTAGTCCTTCTTTTCACTAAACTAGACATACCCAATTCCTGCAACCGTTCTTCATCAGTCCAGGCCCCTAATCATCTTGGTGGCTCTTCTCTGCACTCTTTCTAGAGTCTCAACATCTTTTTAACTCCTTGTTAACACTGGCAGCCTTCAAGTTCCCACAGTTGGAGACCCTTGTGCTACACCACTCCATCTCCCAGGTGTGCCTGTTCCCACACCACTCCAGGATCCAAGTGATCGTATCCACCCAGGAAACAAAACCCTTGCAAATCAGTAGATACTATCCCCGTGTAGGAACATAATTGAGAAAAAAAAATTCAACATCTCTGCAGGGCATCTGAGTTGGACCGATTCCTTCCTCTGGGTCTCTTTGGGAAAGGAGTCCAAAAAAAATCCATCGGTTAGGGGTCAGAGGAGTTTCAGGTTTCCACCAGGTGGGCCAGTCAGCACCCCTCCTCTTCTTCTTCCTCGAGGGAAGTGCCGAGTCAGCAGGCGAGCCCCGAAAACAGCCGGTCAGCAGGTTACAAGGGGAGCTCAATGACGCTGGAGGAGGAGGAGGAGGAGGAGGAGGAGAAGGCCCATGGCAGAGACAGTCTGGCCGAAGAGCCCGGCCAAGTCTGCCGGGAGCGGAGCCAGAAGAAGGGAAACGAAGAGCTGGCTTTGCTTCATGCGCCAAGGGGCGGAAAGCAAAAAACGTTATCGACACAGGCCAAAAGACGCGGGGATATCATTTGCTGCATCTCCTTCCTTGGATCCTTGTCTCTTATTAAGACATCCCCAGGCAGGCCCTTCACAGACATTCGCACGTTACGCTTCGTGCCCGCGAAGACTTTCTCGATTAAACGGTGATGGCTTGTACCGGTTTGCAACGGTTTGCTTGCTGGGTGGATAGCTTGGGTCGTGGGATGGTGTGGGAATAGCTCGCTGGGGAGATTAACAGATTAACAGAGTTGGAAGGGGACTTGTAGGTCATCTAGTCCAACCCCCCCCCGGGATTGGAGCGGTGTAGGACAGGGGCCTCCAACAGTGGTGAAATCCATTTTTTTTTACTACCGGTTCTGTGGGTGTGGCTTGGTGGGCATGGCATGGCTTGGTGGGCGTGGCATGGTGGGCGTGGCAGGGGAAGGATACTGCAAAATCTCCATTCCCTCCCCACTCCTGGGGGAAGGATATTGCAAAGTCTCCATTCCCTCCCCACTCTGGAGCCAGCCAGAGATGGTATTTGCCGGTTCTCTGAACTACTCAAAATTTCCGCTACGGGTTCTGCAGAACCTGTCAGATTCTGCTGGATTTCACCCCCGGTCTCCAACCTTGGGAACAGCTAGTCCTCCACTGAACAACCGTTCATTTAGGGACCGTTTAAAGTCACAACGAAAAAAAAGACTTAGCACTGTTTTTCAACCTTAGTGACTGTTGCAGCGTCCCCCAACGGTTTAACCTGGTTAATTTTGTGCAGGCCAAAAAAATGGCTTGTAAGCTTTATAGCAGGAAGATACACACACACACACACACACATACATGACAAAGTGTGAGCCACCAGAGGAGCTCTGGTGGCTCAGCAGACTAAAGCACTGTAATTTAACACCCGCTGTCTGCAATTACTGCAAGTTCGAATCTCGCCAGGCTCAAGGTTGACTCAGCCTTCCATCCTTTCTAAGGTAGGTAAATTGAGGACCCGGTTTGTGGGGGCAATAAGCTGACTTTGTATAAATATATAAAAAGTATGAAGGCTATTGCTTAGCGCATTGTAAGCTGCCCTGAGTCTCCGGAGAAAGGCAGCATATAAATCAAATTTTTTTAAAAAAAAGTGGGAGGGGGAGAAAATAAATTAGGACATGAACTCCCTTGCGATGATCAGCCGAAAGAATTGGGGGACAGAGGCATGTCTGGGGGAAGAGACCCCCTCAAATCTTTCTTGGAGGAAAAAGAAAGTGAAAATGTATGATTGTGTTTTGACTTACGACAGTTTCATTTACAACGGCACTGAAAAAAGTAACTTAGGACCTTTTTTCACACTTATGACCGTTGCAGCATCCCCAGGGTCACATGATCAAAATTCAGACATTTGGCAACTGACTCATATTTATGACGGCTGCAGTGTCCATGGGGTCCCATGGCCACCTCTTGCGACCTTCTGACAAGCAAAGTCAATGGGAAAGCCAGTTTCACTTAACAACCGTGTAACTAACTTAACAACTGCAGTGATTCGCTTAACGACGGTGTCAAGAAAGGTTGTAAAATGGGGCAATACTCACTTAACAAATGTTTCACTTTTGGGGTCAATTGTGGTCGTACGTCAAGGACTACCTGTACTGGAAGGACTGGGTGGCTATTCTGGACCTGGCCTGACCACAATTGAAGCCCAAATTTCTGTTGCTAAGCGAGACTGTCAATAAGTATATTTTGTCCCATTTTACGACCTTCTTTGGCACCGTTGTTAAGTGAATTACTGCAGTTGTTCAGTTATTAAGTTAGTCACACACACTGAATGCACTGATGATGTTACCTAATTTGGTTAATGAAACATCTGCAAGAAAACAATCAAGTTCAAAGAGGAGCAAGGACCCCCCATTCAGCTTTCCTTGTGACCACTCAGGACGAGGGTCTTTGCTTAAGTCCAGTGTGCTGTGAACCTCAAGGCTTGGATCAGAAGAAGGTCAGCATCTCCTGGTTCAAGGTATTGAGAAAGATGATAACCAACCACTCAACCGTCCAATCATCCAACCATCCTCCCATCCAACATCCATCCAACAGACCAACTATCCAATCAACCAAACATCCATTCCTCCATCTGTACGTACGTCCATCTATCCGTCCAACCAACCATCCAACCAACCATTCAACCATCCATTCAACCATCCCTCTGTCCCTCTGTCCCTCTGTCCCTCTGTCTGTTCACCCACCCATTCACCCTCCAGCCATCCATTCATCTGTCCCTCTGTCCCTCCATCCCTCCATCTCTCCGACTGTCCGTCCATCCAACCAACCAAACATCCATCGATCCAACCATCCCTCTGTCCCTTCCTCCCTCCCTCCTTCCATCCATCCATCCATGTGTCCCTCTGTCCCTCCATCCCTCCGTCTGTCCACCCACCCATTCACTCATCCATCCATCCATTCATCTGTCCCTCCGTCCCTCCATCCCTCCGACTGTCCGTCCATCCAACCAACCATCCTACCATCCAACCAACCAAACATCCATCCATCCAACTATCCTTCTGTCCTTCCCTCCCTCCCTCCATCCATCCATGTGTCCCTCTGTCCCTCCATCCTTCCGTCTGTCCACCCACCCATTCACCCGTCCATCCGTCCATTCATCTGTCCCTGTATCCCTCCGTCCCTCCATCTCTACGACTGTCCATTCAACCAACCAACCAACCAACCATGTTTCCTGAACAGACAAATGGGCCTTGGATGCAAGACCCAGGAAGAGGTCTTTAGCAGCTCTGAAGACCTCAGTACCTTCTTCTCCCTTGTCTTGGTCAAACACCTTCACCCACCGTTCGATTCAGCTGAATTTGGGGACATTTCCAGGCAGGAAATCGAAAGAAACAATGCCTTAAGCTACTCCTGGTTCTTAAGACAGCAAGGAGGGCTATTAGAGAGCAGGTCTGGACTCCACCTATCCATCAGCTCAGGCTCCCTACGGTTCCTTAGGCCAAAGTCCTTCATATCTAGGGCCATTTACCCGATCAATGGGACCCTCTTAGACACCCCATACTCCAAAAAGAACATTTGCCCAAATGAAACATTTATATATGCATTTGATCTCGAAAATGTAATTACCAGGGCCCCAGCCATTGATTGTGTCAGGGATTTATTGACAGGTGTCTGTGATTGATAGGCTCTTGCACCAAGAGTCCTTATCTGACTTCCTAAGCAGCAGTTCGTGGCGGACAGGGATGGACGGGGAGATGAGGCCCAGCTCTCTCCAGCCTGTTCCGGTAAAATGCCCTCCGACAACATCAGGCTGGAGACAACCTTCTGGGGAACCCCGTTTTGATGAGAATGGCATTTTCGGGCGGGTTGGAGGGTGTGGGTCTGCAGAGCTACAGCTGCCCTTTTTGTATCCCAAAAAGTTGTAATAACAATTATATTAATGATACTTAGACTTACACACTGCTTCACAGCCCTCTCTAAGCGGTTTTGCCCCCAACAATTTGGGTCCTCATTTTACCGACCTTGGAAGTTCAGAAGGCTGAGTCAACCTTGAGCCTGTCAGGATTGAACTGCTGGCAGTGGGCAGAGTCAGCCTGCAATACTGCATTCTAACCACTATGCCACCATGGCCCTTCCTCCTTCCTAACTCCCTAACTCCCTCCTTTCCTTCCTTCCTTCCTTCCTTCCTTCCTTCCTTCCTTCCTTCCTTCCTTCTTCCCTCCCTCCCTCCCTCCCTCCCTCCCTTCCTTCCTTCCCTCCCACTTAGCAATAGCCCGTAGACGTATATCCACAGTGCTTTACACACTCTCTAAGAGGTTTACAGAGTCAGACTATTTTCCCCAACAATCTGAGTCCTCATTTTACCAACCTCAGAAGGATGGAAGGCTGAGTCAATCTTGAGCTGGTCAGGATCGAACTCCTGGCAGTCGGCAGAATTAGCCTGCAATACTGCACTCTAACCACTGCTCGGCCACGGCTCAGTGATCCATCCCTCTTCAACCCAAAGGTGCTTTTCCAAAAGGCAACTGGACTTCCTTGGGTCTTATTTTTCTTTGCAAACATCTTGCTTCTCATCCAAAACATTTTGCTTTTCATCCAAGTGTTAGTGCCACTTTATAACACTTTGGTAAGGCCACACTTGGAATAGTGCACCCAGTTTTAGTCACCATGATATAACAAAGATGTTGAGACTCTAGAAAGAGTGCAGAGAAGAGCAACCAGGATGATTAGGGGACTGGAGGCTAAAACATACGATGAACGGTTGCAGGAATTGGGTAGGTCTAGTTTAGTGAAAAGAAGGACCAGGGGAGACAGGATAGCAAGTCTTCCGATATCTCAGGGGTTGCCACAAGAAGAAGCAGTCAAGCTATTCTCCAAAGCCCCAGAAGGCAGGAGAAGAAGCAACGGATGGAAACTAATCAGGGGTGAAATCCAAAATTTTTCCCTACCAGTTCTGTGGGCATGGCTTGGTGGGCGTGGCAGGGGAAGGATATTGCAAAATCTCCACTCCCACCCCACTTCCGGGGGAAGGATACTGCAAAATCTCCATTTCCCTCCCTTCCTGGGGCCAGCCAGAGGTGGTATTGGCAGGTTCTCTGAACTGCTCAAAATTTCCGCTACCGGTTCTCCAGAACCTGTTAGAACCTGCTGGATTTCACCCCTGAAACTAATCCAGGAGAGAAGCAACCTCGAACTAAGGAGAAATTTCCTGACAGTGAGAACAATTAATCAGTGGAACAGCTTGCCACTAGAAGTTGTGGCTGTTCCATCACTGGGGGTATTCAAGAACTTTTTGTGAAACATCCTAGGTTGTCTGGCTCGAGCAAGGGGCTGGACTAGAAGACCTCCAAGGTCCCTTCCAACTCTGTTTAAGAAGGTTCTTCAGTTCTGAAGTGGATGAGAAGCGAAGAGAAAAAAATCCTCCAAGAAAGTCCCGTTGCCTTTTCGAAAAGCATCTTTGGGACAACCATGACCTGGATGACGGAGAATCTCCAGGGACTTTCACCCACCTTAAAAGTCTCCAAGAAGTCCAAGGTTCTTCCTTCCAATGTAAGAGGTCCCATCTGAAGGAATTCAACCAAAGGAGCTTGAAGGGTGGGGGGCTCTCCAAAGAAGCTTAGCCAGGCTTCCTCTCTTCCTATCAACCCTCCATTTATTTTTTCAAGGTCCATTTATTTATTCAGTGCTGAATCGCAAGAGGCCGTAGTCCTCGACTTACAACAGTTCATTTAGTGACCATTCAAAGTTACGATGACATTGAAAAAAGTGACATACAACCGTTCTTCACACTTACGACCGTTGCATCATTCCCACGGTCCCACGATCAAAATTCAGATGCTTGGCAAGCGATTCATATGTATGACGATCACAGTGTCCCGGGTTGCGTGATCCACTTCTGCGATCTCCTGACAAGCAAAGTCAATGGGGAAACCAGATTCGCTTAACAACCGTGTTATAACTTAACAAGTGCAGTAAATCAGGAGCCTGGATAGCTCAACAGACTAAAAGCCTCTTATTAACATTCAGCTGCCTGCAATTATTGCATGTTCAAATCTCGCCAGGCTCAAGGTTGACTGAGCCTTCCATCCTTTCCAAGGTAGGTAAATTGAGGACCCAGTTTGTGGGGGCAATAAGCTGACTTTGTATAAATATACAAAAGTATGAAGGCTATTGCTTAACGCACTGTAAGCCGCCCTGAGTCTCCAGAGAAGGGCGGCATATAAATCAAATTTTAAAAAAAAATAGCTTAATAACAGTGGCAAGAAAGGTCATAAAATGGGGTAAAATTCACTTAACAAATGTCTCACTTAACTACAGAACATCTTGGGCTCAATTTTGGTCGTAAATCGAGGACTATCTGTATTGCTCAGACTGTCTGTTTGGAAATCCTGTTTACCACCAATAGTAAGGATTTAGGAAGGGAGTAATTTTTTCTGGGTCTCCTCACTTAACAACAGAAATTTTGGGCTCATTGTGGTCATAAATTGAGGATTATCTGTACTGTAAATGCCTTTCCTGAAAGGGAAAAAAAAACCCGGTGCACCAATTATTATCTTTGAGATATATTTGTCATTATTTAACTAAGAGGGACAAATTATGATTTGTTTGTTTCAATTTTTTCTTCTTTTTATGCATCCTTTTTGTGTATTCTTGTCTAGTTTTGTTTTGGTTTTGTATTATTTTTTCTTCTTTTGGAATTTGTATTGTTAATGTTTGTAATTTTAATGAAAAATTCAGGCATGTTCTTTCTGAGGAGAGGTAGAAGAATGGGGGGCTTTTTGGGGGGTCTGGAGCAGGGGTGAAATGTAAAATTTGTTACTACCGGTTCTGTGGGAGTGGCTTGGTGGGGGGGGTGTAATGTGACTGGGTGGGCGTGGCCAACTTTTTTTTTTTTTTAACTTTTCAAAGCATTTTTTTCTGCAAATGCAAAAAAATGCTTTGAAAAGCCTCTGCCGATCGGGCAACACAGCTGGGATCGTCAGAGCCTTTTCAAAGCATTTTTTAAACCACCTCTTCCTCTGAAGAGGTTGCAGAAAAAAATGCTTTAAAAGCTCTCTGATGATCCCAGCTGAGTTACCTGATCATCAGAGAGGCTTTTCAAAGCATTTTTTTTAAAAGCCTCTCTGAGGATCCCAGCTTAGTTATCTGATCGTAAGATATTTTTTTAAAAGCCTCTCTGACGATCAGGCAACTCAGCTGGGATCGTCAGAGAGACTTTTAAAGCATTTTTTTTCTGCAACCTCTCCAGCGGAAGAGGTGGTTTAAAAAATGGTTTGAAAAGGCTCTGACGATCCCAGCTGTGTTGCCTGATCGGCAGAGAGGCTTTTCAAAGCATTTTTTTAACCACCTCTTCCTCTGAAGAGGTTGCAGAAAAAAATGCTTTAAAAGTCTCTCTGATGATCCCAGCTGAGTTACCTGATCATCAGAGAGGCTTTTCAAAGCATTTTTTTTAAAAGCCTCTCTGAGGATCCCAGCTTAGTTATCTGATCGTAAGATATTTTTTTTAAAAGCCTCTCTGACGATCAGGCAACTCAGCTGGGATCGTCAGAGAGACTTTTAAAGCATTTTTTTTCTGCAACCTCTCCAGCGGAAGAGGTGGTTTAAAAAAATGGTTTGAAAAGGCTCTGACGATCCCAGCTGTGTTGCCTGATCGGCAGAGAGGCTTTTCAAAGCATTTTTTTAACCACCTCTTCGGCAGAAGAGGTTGCAGAAAAAAATGCTTTGAAAAGCCTCTGACGATCCCAGCTGAGCTGCGCGATAATCAGAGGTGTTTTTTTTATTTTTAAAAGCATTTTTTCAGCGGAAGAAGTTGTAGAAAAAATGCTTTTAAAAGTTTTTTTAAAAAAAGCCTCTGATGATCGTGCGGCTCAGCTGGGCATGGTGGAAGGGGGGGGCACAGGGATTTTTGCTACTGGTTCTCTGAACCACCCACCGTCATCGCTACCAGATTGGGCGATCCGGTCCGAACCGGGAGCATTTCACCCCTGTTTGGTGGCAATGGAGGGTGGGGGTTCCAGAAAAGAAACATGCCCCCCCCATTGTACCTCAGCACACAAACAACACACAAACACACACTCCAACTAAAAGTGCAGACCCCAGAGGCTTGCCAGGTGGAACACAATCACACAACCTAAATGAGGTTGCATTTAGATGCCTTGCAGGCGTCTACAAACATTGCGAGTTGTCGGCTGCTAATCAGGAGACCCTGGGCAGGTGATCCTCGACTTGCAACAGATCATTTAGTGGCCATTCAAAGTTACGACGATACTGAAAAAGTGACTTGTGACCATTTCTCATACTTACGACCGTTGCAGCGTCCTCAGGGTGACGTGATCGAAGTTCAGATGCCTCACCACCGACTCAGATTTATGACGGTTTGCCGTGAGATAATTGCAGTCGCAATTTCAGTCCCCAAACAGAGCAAATGGCCTCCACTCGATACAGGCCCTGCTGTGATACACCCACCCACACACATTCTGATGGATTGAGTACAATATTGATGGATTGATGATCATTAATAAATGTAATAAATAAAGATGTGTATTTATCATAAATATATATATAAAGATTTACTTATTGATAAATATTGCTTGTAAATACAAAGATCATAAAAACGAAGATGGATCGATTATAACTGAATGATTATAAGATTGATTATATTATTTAAAAAATAATCTTTATTTACATTTCGGTTAAAAAGAAAAGACAACACAAAATGACACACAAAGAACAATACAACAATTAACAAACATATTTCCATATAGTACCTTAATAAACAAATATTCAGTATTATAACTCTATATTATATTCCGGAGAAGACAGAACAGCTTATATACCTTAATACATCAATTAGGTCTATCCGACCTCACTTAATAAGATTGATTATATTAGAAGATAAGGCCCAAAGTGGTGAAAAGACACACCAGAGTTAAGGGGGCTCCATCACTGGAGCTTTTCAAAAATAGCCTGGACAGCCATTTGACCAGGGTCTCCTGCCTTGAGCAGGGGGTTGGACTAGAAGACCTCCAAGGTCCCTTCCAACTCTGCCATTCTGTTATTCTTGGACCATTTTTAGGTTCAGCCCTTTGGCTGGTTTTTGTGAGTCTCTTTCTCACACTCACACCCAAGAATAAGGAAATTAATAACTTACAGTCCCTGTGGTGACATTAACCCCAGGCCCCTTAGCTGCCTCTTGCATTCTTAATTACTGTTTAAGCAATTAAATGGGTCGGGGCGTTGGGGAGGGGGCAGCAGAGCAGGGACCGCAAGAGCACAGAGTCCGGGGAACACAGGTGGTTATGGGGGGCCCCCTGCTCCATCCATCCAACTGTGGGAGATCCCCTCTGGTCGGTTTCCACTCTAAAGTGCTAAATCTCGCTTTTTTTTTTTCCAAAACATTTTTATTAGGTTATTAAGTATTATAAAATACAAAAGTAAGTAAAAGAACAATGAGGAGAAGAGGGAAAGGGGGAAGAGAAGTGCGGAAAGGTAGGCAAAAGAGAAGAGAAGAGAACGGAAGAGAAGGGAAGGGAAGGGAAGGGAAGGGAAGGGAAGGGAAGGGAAGGGAAGGGAAGGGAAGGGAAGAAAAGGAAAGAAAGGAAAGGAAAGGAAAGGAAAAAGGGAGTGAAAGGAAAAAGGGAGTGAAAGGAAAGGAAAGGAGGATAGGATAGGATAGGAAATGAAAGGATAGGAAAGGAAAGGAAAGGAAAGGAAAAAGGGAGTGAAAGAAAAGAAAAGGAAAGAAAGGAAAGGAAAGGAAAAAGGGAGTGAAAGGAAAGGAAAGGAAAAAGAGAGTGAAAGGAAAGGAAAAGATAGGATAGGATAGGAAAGGAAAGGATAGGAAAGGAAAGGAAAGGAAAGGAAAGAAAAGAAAGAAAGAAAAAGAAAAGAAAAGAAAGAAAAGAAAAGAAAAGAAAAGGGAAAAAAAGAAAAGCATTGACTTCCAATTCGCTCTCTGTTGCAGTACAAATAAGGCACTGGCATCAAATCACAGTTTTTTGTTTTTCTATAGTAATATGAACAGGTCATTTCTATAAAACTCTAAGCAATCTAATCTATATAAATTCAGAAGCGGTTCCCATGTGGAAATACAAAAGTACTTATGCATGTTCTACTCTGACGAAAGAAAAGAACACAAGTCCTTTTGTTTCCACGTGGAAACCGCTTCTGAATTTTGGTGCTCGAGGTGGAAAAAGCATGTAATTTTGACTTTGGGTTTTATAGAGGAAAGTGCTAAATCTCTCGGCTGAATTTCCAGCGTTGGGAAAGGAGACCCTGAACTGAGTCAGAGGAAGGACCCCAGCAGCAGATTCCTTCATGGCCCACTGAATCGGTTTAATGTACTAGGCAATAAGCCGGATCACTGAGTAACCAAGTTAAGCATGTCATCCAAATGTACGGACTGGGTTCGCTTCACGGGCTCAGCCGTGAGAGAGAGAGGGGCCACATCTGCACAGCATACGATACTTGTTTTGTCTTAACTTAGACGGTTTTGGTGAGGCTTTAGTTTATGGCACAAAATATCGGCTGAACTTCAAAGCAGAATTCACTCCCTAACTTTAAAAAATCAGTGGCCGGCACTATATCTGGATGGACACCTGTGCAACCTCTCTGCAGACCTTGGGAAGGAAGGATTTCTAAGGAATTCTCTTCTAAGGGCCCTCTTGCATCTCTCAGCCAGAGCTATGAGCAGAAAAATGGAGTTGGAAGGGACCTTGAAGGTCATCTAGTCCAACCCCCTGCTCCAGCAGGAAACCCGATAACATTTCAGACAAATCTCTTCTTGAAAACCTCCAGTGATGGAGCACACAGAACTTCTTTTTTTATATATATATATAAAAAAAATATTTTTATTTTTCATCAACATTTTTAAATGTACAGTCTCTTATCCATCATTAATCATTATTCATTCATCTTATCTTTTTACTTAACATTTGTTAATTGTTTGGGACTGCTTTTTTACCATTTCCTCTCCTTTATTTTACCACAATCTTTCCTCTTCCCTTCTCTTCCTTCTTCTATCTCTTTCTACTTCCCTCATTCCTCCTCTCCTTCCCTTTTCTACTTCCTCTCCTCTTTCCCCACTCCTCTCTCCTTCCTCCCTTTCTAATCCTCTCTCCTACTCTTCTTTCCCCTTCCTCCTTCCTCTCCTTTTCCCTCTCTTCTTTCCTTCTCTCTCCTTACCTCCCTACTCCCCTCCTTCCCTCTCTCTATTCCTCTCTCCTTTTCCACTCCCTTGTTTCCATTTTCAATTCAATCTAAGACGGTATTCGAGCAGCCCCGATTTTCTCTTTACATACATCTTCATTTCAAATTCTTTTTTGCTTTATAATTACATCTCTTCTATCTTCTATCTTCTATCTTCTATACCATTTCAATCAGAACAGAGCTGGTAGGGACCTTGGAGGTCTTCTAATGATCTAATCCAACCTCCCGCTCGAGCAGGAGACTATCCCAATCAAATGGTTGTCCAATCTCTTCTTAAAAACTGCCCTCAGGTGCTTTGGAGAATAAGTTGGCCCCTCAAATACTGGAGTACTGCTATCATGCCACCCCTAATTCTTCTTTTCTCTAGACTACCTGTGCTCAGTTCCTGCAGCTGTTCTTCCTATGTTTTAGTCTCCAGGCCTTTGATCATCCTAGTGCAGTGATGGCTAACCTTTTTGCCATCGCGTGCCAAAAGCGGGGGGAGCGCAGGGGTGCCGCGCGTGCATATGCCCACACCCATAATTCAGTGCACCCTGCCCCACCGTGCATGTGCGTGTGACCCCCCCGCGCTCTCCCTGCTATTGGCACGCGATGGCACAGTGGGACCGGAAGGCCCGTTTTTCGCCCTCCCCAGGCTCCAGAGCCTTTCTAGGAGCCAGGGAGAGCCTTTCTAGGAGTCTGGGGAGGGCAAAAACAGCCTTCCCCAACCCCCCCAGAGGCCCTCTGGAGGCCGGAAATGGCCCATTTCCCAACTTCTGGTGGGCCCGGAAGACCCAAAAATCAGCTGGCCTGCATGTGAATATGCGCTGGAGCTGAGCTAGGGCAACGCTCGCGTGCCCACAGATATAGCTCCGTGTGCCATCTGTGGCACGGGTGCCATAGGTTCGCCATCACGGTCCTAGTGGCTCTTCTCTGCACTTTTTCCAAAACTTGCTGTTCAGAGTCTTGATGTTGGTGCTACAGAGTGTGGCACCAGCAGAAGGTAAGCAGAGCAGGCAGTTCAACCCAGAACCCCATGAGTTTGCTTGCAATTCCTTGAGTTCAAAGAACTTCAATTCCTCTGCAGGTCGGGGACAATACAGAGACAGGGTGTAAAAACAAAAACAGGAGGATTTTTTTTTTCTCCAAACCAGTATTTCTTTTCCCCAAGGGATTTGTATTCTGGGATACAAATCCCAGAAACAGCACACAAATTTAATTAGTTAAGGATTGGAAAAGAAAGGTGAAGGACGAAGGAGGTTGGAAGAGATCAGGAAGCTTGATGTCAACAGGATTGGTTGGGAGATTTGAAACAGGGGTGGGGACCCAGGAAGAAAATATCAGTGAGTTGGAAAGGAAGAAAAAGAAAGGATGGGGCAGGTTTGATTCATTATACCAGGGATGTCCAAGTTTTGGCCTCTTTAAGATTTGTGGACTTCAACTCCCAGAATTCCAGCTGGGGAATTCTGGGAGTTGAAGTCCACAAGTCAAAGTCACAAGTCCTAATTAAGGTAAAAGGTTCCCCTCGCACATACATGCTAGTCGTTCCCGACTCTAGGGGGCGGTGCTCATCTCTGCTTCAAAGCCGAAGAGCCAGCGCTGTCTGAAGACGTCTCCGTGGTCATGTGGCCGGCATGACTCAACGCCAAAGGCACACGGAACGCTGTTCCCTTCCCACCAAAGGTGGTCCCTATTTTTCTACTTGCAGTTTTTACCTGCCTTCGAACTGCTAGGTTGGCAGAAGCTGGGACAAGTCACGGGAGCTCACCCCGTTATGTGGCGCTAGGGATTCGAACCGCTGAACTGCCGACCTTTCGATCGACAAGCTCAGCATCTTAGCCACTGAGCCACTGCATCCCAATTACAGTCCTAATTACACCCTGGTAAAATGAACCAAAACTCTAACCTGCTCCATCGAAAGTAAACAGAGGCCATCCTCTCCCAGGAGAACCAATTGACCATTGGATTGTCCAAGACAATCCTCAACCTGTCCTCAACCTGGAAACTTTGAGATGTTTTGGGGTAACAATTCCCTTGGATTGCCAGCTGCCTAGAATGTTCCTTCTGAAATCAATTTCAGCAGGAAGATGCCATAGTTTTGCTGGGTTCTGATTTTTATTTCCAGGAACAAGTCAAGATTTTGGTCCCCACCTCTGAAACCTCATCGGCCTTAGCTCCGAGAACATGAAGAAGTCCCTTCTCTTGGGGAACTTTTACTGAACTCAACCAGATGAATTTGGCTCAAACAACAACATCTGCTGCTGGTTAATAATGCAGAACCTGGTTATTGAATTAACTTTCTTTTTTTTTTTACGGTTCCCACAATGCACCAAGGAAACATCTTAACCAAAAGGAACTGGTTCTCACAGCTTGCTAAGTGTCCAAAATTCTTAACCCAAACTAAGAGGCCTCAAACTTAGCATGGATAAGAGTACATCAGCTGGGACCAATTAAATGTGTTGTGTAAACCATATTGTAATGTAATTAAGCAAGCATTGGGTAAATTGTGATTAAGTAGGAACAACTTGCACCGATGTTTCTCAACATCGTCTCTGGAGAGCCTCAATCTCCAGGTCATGATTGTCCCAAAGGTGCTTTTTCCAAAAAGGGGGGGGAGAGAGAGAGAGAGAGAGAGAGAGAGAGAGAGAAAGAGAGAGAGAGAGGGAGGGAGAGAGAGAGAGAAAGAAAGAAAGAAAGAGAGAGGAAGGGAGGAAAGGAAGGAGGAAGGAGGAAGGAGAGAGAGAGAGAGAAAGGAAGGAAGGAAGGAAGGAAGGAAGGAAGGAAGGAAGGAAGGAAGGAATAAATAAATAAATAAATAAATAAATAAATAAATGAGGGAGGGAGGGAGGGAGGGAAAGAAAGGAAGAAAGGAGGGAAGGAGGGATAGAGGGAAAGGAAGAGAAAGGAAGAAAGGAAGGAAAGAGAGGAAGGAAGGAAAGAGAGAGAAAGAAAGAAAGAGAAAGAAAGGAAGGAAGGAAGGAAAGAGAGAGAGAGAAAGAAAAAAGGAAGAAAGAAAGGAAGGAAGGAAGAAAAAAATGAGGGAGGGATGGAGGGAAAGGAAGGAAGGAAGGAGAGAGAGAGAGAGAGAAAGAGAGAAAGAAAGAAAGAAAGAAAGAAAGAAAGAAAGAAAGAAAGAAAGATCATGATTGTCCCAAAGGGGTTTTTCCAAAAGACAACTGGACTTTCTTGGTTTTTCCATTGAAAACATTTCACTTCTCATCCAAGCTCCTCCTTCAGGTTAGAACGGAAGAAGCTTCTTGGATGAGAAGCGAAATGTTTTCAAATCAAGAAAGTCTTTGGTCCACATACCTTCCAGTTGCCAAGCTCGACAGACACTGGCATACACTCATGGACAGCTAGTCCTCGACTTACAACAGTTCATTTAGTGATCATTCAATGTTACAACATCACTGCAAAAGGGACCTATGACCGTTTTTCACACATTATGACCATTGCGGCATCCCCGTGGTCACATGATCAAAATTCAGTTCTTTGGCAACTGGCATGGACTTATGACAGTTGCAATGTCCCGGGGTCACATGATCCCCCTTTGCGTCCTTCCGATAAGCAAAGTCAATGAGAAAGCCAGGTTCACTTAACAACCAAGTTACTAACTTAACAACTGAAGTGATTCACTTAACAACTATGGCAAGAAAGGTCGTAAAAGGGGGCAAAACTCACTTAACAAATGAGCTGAGCAACATAACATTTGGGTTCAATTGAGGTCGTACGTCAAAGACTACCCATATGTGTGTGTGTGTTTATCTATATCTATATCTATATATCTATATATCTATTTTCTCAGGTTTTCGCGGGTGTTTGTATGTAGGTCTTTGGGTATTCAGGTCTTCTCCCACGTAAAATTGGAAGTGTCTTGGCGACGTTTCGACGAAGTCTAATTCGTCATCTTCAGGCTGGTGTTCTCGGCTTCGTGCTTCCAGGAGCAAATATATATCTATATATCTATATATCTATATATCTATATATCTATATATCTATATATCTAAATATCTATATCTATATCTATATCTATCTATCTATCTATCTATCTATCTATCTATCTATCTATCTATATTGCTCAAAAAAATAAAGGGAACACAAGCAGAAGACATCCGAGATCTGAATGAATGAAATAGCCTTATTAAATACTTTGTTCTTTACATGCAGTAGTTTATACACTGCTCAAACAACTAAAGGGAACACAAAGCTACTGTATGTAACAAATAAAGTATTTAATAAGGCTATTTCATTCATTCAGATCTCGGATGTCTTCTGCTTTTGTTCCCTTTATTGTTTTGAGCACTGTGTGTATAAATAAATGAAGGGAAAGGGAAGGGTGGGATAAGAGAAAAAAGAAAGGGAAGAAAAGCATTAACTTCCCCACTATTTTCAGCACAGAAAAATAAAAATAAATAGCAGCCTCCCCTACAAGCAAATAATCGTTGTGGGTCACACCCAGCGACACAACTTCTTCCGCAGTCTCCTGTTGTAAGCGCTGGGCCAGGGTCCCGAGGGAAGGAAGTCGGGGTCCTCGGCTGGCAAAACACTCCCGCCTTTGTTCCCCCTGCTGCACCTGGAGGAACTTTGTGCTCAAGGGCTCTCTGAGCATGTACAAAAGGCAAAGTCAGAGGGCTTGGAGGCACCAGATGTGGCAAAGTGTGTTGTGTGGCTGTGTGTCTGGAGAGGGGAGCCAACTTTCCTCCCTGGCAGAGCTGTGTTCTTGCAAAGGCCTCGGGAGACCCCAATTTCTTCCCCTGATTTTTAATTAATGCAATGGAGACCCGGCGTGGGAGGGGGGGTCCGGGGGAAATTGCCCCTCCGAGGGACACACTCTGACAACCTTGTCATCGCCGATTAGCAGGTAATGACCTCGCTGACATACGTTGTTATTAATCAAATTAATAAAAGCTGCCGCTCGGATCCCAGCCGATGGGCTGACTCAGCGTCAAAGGGGGGTCCCTAGGGAGAGCTGGGGGGGGCATTCCTCACCCCTCCCCTGCTTGGGGGGTTGCTAATTAAAACACATGTTTACAAACAGCTGCACAGAAACACAACTACACATTTCTGAATGGGGGTGGGAGGGAGGCGGGGGGGGAGGGGTGGGGAGTTTTGAGGGGGGGGGGCCGGAATTAAACTGTTGGGCTTGCATTGTGGAAGACCCGAGCAGGAAGGAGTTTAAACAGGTCTGGGAGAAACACTGGTTCATTGCCCCAACCCCAAATTAAAATTAAAAATAAATTAAAAAATAAAATTTTACAATTGTTTTTAAGTAGACAGCCACTTATCTGAAACCGTATAGGTTCTCCTGCCTGAGCAGGGGGCTGGACTAGAAGACCTCCGAGGTCCCTTCCAGCTTCTATTCTATTCTATTCTAATCCTTATTCTAATCCTTATTCTATTCTATTCTAATCTAATCTAATCCTTATTCTATTCTAATCTTTATTCTATTCTAATCTTTATTCTATTCTATTCTTTATTCTATTCTATTCCTTATTCTATTCTATTCCTTATTCCATTCTATCTATTCTTTATTCTAATCCTTATTCTATTCTATTTTAATCTTTATTCTAATCTTTTCTATTCTAATCCTTATTCCAACCTTTATTCTAATCCTTATTCTATTCTATTCCTTATTCCATTCTATTCTTTATTCTAATCCTTATTCTATTCTATTCTATTCGTTATGTATTGTATATAGTTGTCAGTTGAAGTTCTCGGTCTGGTCCTCTATTGGAGCGGGAAAATACTGTCTCCTGATTGGTTGTGGGCTGATCAGCTTCCCTATAAAAGGAGCTGTGTCAGCCAGGGAGCAACAGTTGCCTCACAGGCAGCATTGAATAAAGAACTGTTAGAAATCACTCTGGCCTCACCTCCATTCTTCATCCAGAACATAACACTATTCTATTCTATTCTATTCTATTCTATTCTATTCTATTCTATTCTATT
>NW_026844077.1:2738611-2799232 GCF_029531705.1 Pantherophis guttatus | reverse complement strand
ATTCCATTCCATTCCATTCCATTCCATTCCATTCCATTCCATTCCATTCCTTGTTCTGCTCTATTCTATTCTATTCTAAAATGTAAGAATAATCAGCACATTGAAAATAAAACAAAAACAAATACAGGTAGGCCTCGGCTTACGGCCGCAACTGAGCCTGAAATTTCCATTGCTAAGAGAGACCGTTGTTAAGCGAGTTTTGACCCATTGTACGACCTTTCTTGGCCACAGTAGTTTAGTGAATCACTACGGTTGTTAAGTTAGGAACAGGGTTCTTAAGTGAACCTGGCTCCCTCATGGACTTTGCTTGTCAGAAGGTCGTAAAAGGGGATCACGTGACCCCAGGACGCTGCGACCATCATGAATATATGAATCAGTGGCCAAGCATTTGAATTCTGATCACATGACCGTGAGAACGCTGCAGCGGTCGTAAGCGTGAAAAATGACCCCAAGTCACTTTTTTCAGTGCCCTTGTAACTTTGAACGGTCACTGAACGAACTGTTGTAAGTTGAGGACTTCATGTATTGTTGCAGGAGAACGTGTAGATGAGACGGCGGAAAGCCTGGATGGGAGGAAGGGAGGAGGACGGGGGTCCGAGGGAGACCGGCGAGGGGGTTCCTGTGGGCCTCCGTGCCCCCGTCTTTGATGCATCTGAATCACAGCAGGGGCAGGGGGGCTTCCTCCCCCCCCCCCGAGAAGAGGGGCTGGTGGGGGCTTCTCTGGGCCAGACAAACATTGGCAGGCGAACCCTTCAAGGCTTCAGGAAAAGGCTGGATTGCAGTCCAATCGATCAATAATTCAGCCCATTAAAATATGTCTTACTGCATCTTAAGGCTAATAATATTTCATTGACAGGAGAGGCTCTCTTAGGCATCTCTTGGTCTGGGATCCATGGAAGGAGAGAAGGGGAGGGGAGCAATGAAGAAGGGAAAGAAAGGAAAGGAAAGGAAAGGAAAGGAAAGAAAGGAAAGGAAAGAAAGGAAAGGAGAAAAAGAGAGAGAAAGGAAAAGAGAAGAAAAGAGAAGGAAAGGAAAGGAAAGAAAAGAGAAAAAGAGAGAGAAAGGAAAAGGAAAGGAAAGGAAAGAAAAGAGAAAAAGAGAGAGAAAGGAAAAGGAAAGGAAAGGAAAGGAAAGAAAGGAAAGAAAGGAAAGGAGGAAGGAAAGGGAAGGGAAGAAAGGAAAGGAAAGGAAAGGAAAAGAGAGAGAAAGGAAAAGAGAAAAAGAGAGAGAAAGGAAAAGAGAAAGAGAGAAAGGAAAGGAAAGGAAAGGAAAGGAAGAAGTGAGGAGAGGAGAGGAGAGGAAGGAGAGGAGAAGAGAAGAAAGAGAAGAGAAGAGAAGAGAAGAGAAGAGGAGAGGAGAGGAGAGGAGAGGAAGAGGAGAGGAGAGGAAGGAGAGAAGAATGGGGTTAAATCATCATACATATCTCATGTGGGTCTTTCCAGTGTATCTTAATAGATTATGTTTTAAAACTTGTTTATTAGCTCCGTTATGATCAAACATGTTTATGATCTTCCTCTATTTTGTCCTTCTAATTTCTTTCCGCCCACTTCATGTTCACCGAGGGAAAATTCCCATCCGTCTTTCTGTTTGAGAGGAAAACACAACATGCTTGGCCCCAACTGCATTCACACCACATACTTAACCAAACCATTGTCTGAGTTTGTTGCAACAGATTGATATTTATACGAACCCAACAGGCCAGGTTGGCACAAAACTGCCATACTGAAAGAGATTAGGTAAGTTTGAAGCTAACCAAGTTTAGCATCTTTGGCAAACCACAGAGGCTAAATCTTTATCCAGTTTGTTCGATGGGAGGCGAAGACAACCCGTGTGTTTCAAACGGCAAACAGGGGATTTAACTGAAATTGTGAGCAGCTTTGTATCTGCTATGTCCCTATGGAATTTCAGTGGGGTAAGCCTTTGAAGAATGGCATCCACATTATCCTGTACAAACAGACTAGAAAAGATAATTTCCCATCTGATGCAGGACCACAGAAGAGAGGGATAGAAACAGAGGGATGGAACAACTTGCCACCAGACATTGTGGATGCTCCATCACTGGAGGCTTTTAAGAAGAGACTGGACAGCCATTTGTCTGAAATGTTATAGGGTCTCCTGCTTGCGCAGGGGGTGGACTAGATGACCTCCAAGCTCCCTTCCAATTCCGATTGATTGAACTACTGAAATGGTATAGGGCCGTGCGATGGCGAACCTATGGCATGCATGCCACCTAGCCATATCTGTGGGCACGCGAGCATTGCCCTAGCTCGGCTCCAGTGCACATGTGTGTGCCAGCCAGCTGATAAGGAGCCTTGGTGGTGCAGCAGACTAAAGCACTGTTAAGTAACACCAGCTGCCTGCAATTACTGTGAGTTCAATTCTCACCAGGCTCAAGGTTGACTCAGCCTTCCATCCTTCCGAGGTAGGTAAAATGAGGACCCGGATTGTGGGGGCAATAAGCTGATTTTGTATAAAAAAAAACACCTACTAAGCAGGTATATACAAAAGTATGAAGGCTATTGCTTAACGCATTGTAAGCCACCTTGAGTCTCCAGAGTAGGGCGGCATATAAATTGAACCAATCAATCAATCAATCAATCAATCAATCAATTGTTGGGCCTTTCGGGCCCACCGGAAGTTGGGAAACGGGCTGTTTCTGGCCTCCGGACAGACTCCAGGGGGGGTGGGGAAGGCTGTTTTCTCGCCCTCCCCAGGCTTCCTAGAAAGCATCTGGAGCCTGGGGAGAGCAAAAAACGAGCCTGCCGGGCCCACCCTGCCATTGTGTGCCAAAAGCGGGGGGGGGGCACATGCATGCACAGGGGGCAGGCACATTGAATTATGGGTGTGGGCACGCACACACGTGATTACCACCCCCCAGGTGTGACCCCCCCCCACTTGTGGCACATGATGGCAAAAAAGTTAGCCATCACTGGTATAGGGCCTCCTGCTTGAGTGGGGGGCTAGACAAGAAGACCTCAAACGCCCTTTCCAGCTCTCTTCTGATTCAATCAAGATCACATGAAGTGTTTATACCACTTTATAAAGCCTTGGTAAGACCACTTCGGAATACTGCACCCAGTTTTGGTCACCGCAATACCTAGGCAGGAGAAACCAAAGGTACAAGTACAGATTAGGCACCACCTGGTTCAAGAAGGACCTTGGAATCCTAGTGGATGATCCCTTAAATCTGAGCCAGCCGTGTGCAGCAGCAGCCAAAAAAGCTAATACGACCCTTGATTGCATAAACAAGAGGCACAGAATCAAAGTCACGTGAAGCATTAATACCACTTTATAAGGCCACGCCTGGAATCCTGCATCCAGTTTTGGTCGCCACGTTACAAAAAAGATGTTGAGGCTTTGGAAAAAGTGCAGAGAAGAGCAACTAAGATGATTATTAAGGACCTGCAGACCAAAACAGATAAAAAATGGTTGCAGGATTTGGGTATGGCCAGTCTAGAGAAAAGAAGGAGTAGGGGGGACATGATAGCAGTGTTCCGGTATTTGAGGGGCTGCCACAAAGAAGAGGAGAGGGTCAACCTATTCTCCAAAGCCCCCGAAGGCAGAACAAGAAGCAACGGATGGAAACTAATCAAGGAGAAAAGCAACCTGGAACTAAGGAGAAATTTCCTGACAGTGAGGACAATTAACCAGTGGAACAGCTTGCCACCAGAAGTTGTGGGTGCTCCATCACTGGAAGTGTTCAAGAAAAGACTGGACAGCCATTTGTCCTGAATGGTATAGGGCAGAGGTGTCCAATGTTGAGAATTTTAAGATTTGTGGACTTCAGTTCCCAGAAATCCCCAGCCAACCACCAGGAATTCTGGGAATTGAAGTCCACAAGTCTTAAAGTTCCCAAGGTTGGACAGCGCTGGTGTAGGGTCTCCCACTTGAGCAGGGGGTTGGACTAGAAGACCTCTGAGGTCCTCTCTGTTATTCTCTATCCTATAACTCCCAGCCATCATTTTGGGAACTGCAGCCTGGAGCAATTGGGAAAAGTGTTGTAAAAAGGACCCAGGAAAATAGGTCACAAACAATGCCTTTATTCGTCTGTTTGTCTGTTTATTGGATTTTTCGATGGCCACAATCGGATGGCCTCTCAGAGGCTGACGGAAATAGAACGGTCTCCGTAGAGCAATAGAACGGATGCAGCAGAAAGTGAGAAAAAACACAAGCATTAATTTCAAATTAAAACAATATTCAAAGAAGCTTTTGCATATTGAGTGGTACTGCGTTAATTAATTTGTTTCAAAATCCCCCTGGAATTGCTCTGTTCTGACCCACTGCTGGAAATGCCGGCAGGGTCAGGGCACGCCACTCCCCTGGTGCCAGGCCTGAGTGCGCAAAAGTGAACCCAAGTGGACCCAGGGCTGCCTGCCCTGAACAACACGGCATGAAAGGAAAGGAAGTGAATGGATGAAGGAGAAGAGGGGACGGGAGGAGAGGAAAGGAAAGGAAAGGAAAGGAAAGGGAAAGGAAAGGAAAGGAAAGGAAAGGAAAGGAAAGGAAAGGGGGAAGGGAAGGGAAGGGAAGGAAGAAAAAGAGAGAAAGGAAAAGAAAAAAGAGAGAGAGAGAAAAAGAGAAAGAGAGAAAGGAAAGGAAAGGAAAGGAAAGGAAAGGAAAGGAAAAGAAAGAAAGGAAAGGAAAGGAAAGGAAAGGAAAGGAAAGGAAAGGAAAGGGGAAAGGAAAGGAAAGGAAAGGGGGAAGGAAGGGAAGGAAGGAAGAAAAAGAGAGAAAGGAAAAGAGAAAAAGAGAGAGAAAGGAAAAGAGAAAGAGAAAGGAAAGGAAAGGGAAGGGAAGGGAAGGAAGAAAAAGAGAGAAAGGAAAAGAGAAAAGAGAGAGAAAGAAAAGAGAAAGAAGGAAAGGAAGAAAGGAAAGGGAAAGAGAAGGGAAGGAAAGGAAAGGAAAGGAAAAGAAAGGAAAGGGGAAGAGAAGGGAAGGAAAGGGAGGAAAGGGAAGGAAGAAAAAGAGAGAAAGGAAAAGAGAAAAGAGAGAGAAAGGAAAAGAGAAAGAGGGGGAAAGGAAAGGAAAGGAAAGGAAAGGAAAGGAAAGGAAAGGAAAGGAAAGGAAAGAAGAAGGGAAGAGAAGGGAAAAGTTCTCCCACATAGTCTGGTGAGTGAGATTTGGCCTCACAGGGAGACTCCCGGTGCAAAGACAATTGTGGGTGGGTGGGTCCGTCCGTCCGTCCGGCCTTCCCCAGAGCCCCGCACCCGTTCCGCGGCCCCTTCCCCTTTTTCCCAGGGAGAGGCAGGAAGGGAGGCGAAAGGCAGCTTGGCCCTTCATGTCCCTCCTGGGGCCTGACCTCTCTGCTCCTCCATCTCTCCCCGCAGATGCGCCTCAATTAAATTCGGAAATACATTTTTTAATACGACTTTCACCTCAGCTCCCTCTCGGGCTATTAAACCCATTATGGCAGAGTTAAGTAAAGAACATGCTTTTGGGGGGGGCGGGGGGGCCGAGAGATGGAGAGACGGTCTTGCAGTTGTCAGCTCGTGTTTATGGCCCCGCCAATGTTGTCTCGATTAAAGATTCACAAGCCATTTCCGACCGGCCGGACGGCTCAGAGCTGTCCATTAGAGACCGGGCATCGGTGAAAAGGGGGAGGGGAGAGAAGCTGGGGAGGGGGGGGGCTGGCCAGTTACTGCCTTGCTTTGCCAGGGGGCAGCCTGGCAGCACCCACAGCCTGTGGCCAGGAAAGGGGTGCAAAGAATGGTTAAACCCTCTGAAGTCCAGCAAGCAAGGGAGGAAAAGGGGACCTCGTGGAGATTTTAGAAATAGAAATAGAATAACAGAGTTGGAAGGGACCTTGGAGGTCTTCTATACTCATTTCAGACAAAGTTATCCAATCTCTTCTTTAAAAACTTCCAGTGTTGGAGCATTCACAACTTCTGGAGGCAAGTAGTTCCATGGGTTAATTGTTCTCACTCTCATTTTGCTGAATATGAATACAGGGAGTCCTCGACTTACGACAGCAACCGAGTCCTAAACTCCCGTTGCTAAACGAGACAGTTTCGCCCCATTTTACCACTTTTCTGGCCACAGTTTGTTAAGTGAAACGCTGCTGGGTTGTTGTTTTTTTCCAGTTAAAAACACGGTTGTTAAGTGAAACTGGTTTCTCCGTTGACTTGGATCGTTGGAAGGTCGCAGAAGGGGATCACGGGACATGGGGACGCTGCGACCGTCATAACTATGAGCCTGAAATGTTGGACTGAATGACCTCTACAAAAATTGTGGATGAGGTTTTGGGTGCTGGAAATATTTCAATCGAGGGACACCTGCGAACTCTTTGGAGGATCTTCTGCCTTCCTTGAAGGTAGCTGCATGGTGGCCACCGTCTCTAGGCTGCAGAAATCCAGAGGATCACCAGATCCAGTTTTCGGTAGGTCTTCCCTGGCATGACTTCCTTGGACTGGCAGAAAGCATCCATGAACCCCAACTAGCAGACAGAAGTCTTATGGCCAGACTTAGCTACAGTTTCAGTGGGGAAACTGTGCCCATCCTAGACCAGACCAAGTCCAAAAGCGCCAGGGAATTTCTAGAAGAATGGCACCCTTGACAAACTACGTTACATATAATGTACAAACTACATATAATGTCTACGTTATACTACGCAAAAGAGACAATCGACAAGCCAAAAAGGGAATAAAAAAGACCCCAGACTAACCTCCCCATCAGCAATTAGCACCCGGATGAGCCACAGATCAACTCCAGGATTAACCTCAGACTCACAATCAAGAAGTAAATAGTAAACCCCAATGCAGGAACTGCCAAAGAAGAGAAAACAGCCCAACCAAAGAATCTCTAAGACCATCCCCAGGGCAAGTCACTAGGATATAAACCGAGAGCAAACCCCACCCTTTACTAGCACTGATGATGCTCCCTAGTTGGATCATGAAACGCCTGCAAGAAAAGCACCGAGCTGAGAGCATCAAGGACCCCACAGCCCTCCTCCCTCCCTCCCTCCCCCCCTCCCTCCCTTCCTTCATTCCCTTTCCTTCCCTTTCCTTCCCTTTTCTTTCTTTTCCTTTCTCCTCCCTCCCTCCATTATTTCCTTCCTCTCTCTTCTGGGGTCACATCCCACTCCTTACTAGCACTGATAATGTTCCGTAGTTGGGTCATGAAACGTCTGTAAGGAAACCACCAAGCTCAGATAACACAAAGGACCCCACAGCCCTCCTCCCCCTTCCTTCCTTCCTTCCTTCCTTCCTTCCTTCCTTCCTTCCTTCCTTCCTTCCCTTTCCTTCCCTTTCCTTTCCTTTCCTTCTCTTCCTCCTCCCTCCCTCCCTTCTTTCCTTCCTCTCCCTTCTGGGGTCACATCCCACTCCTTACTAGCACTGATGATGCTCCCTAGTTGGGTCATGAAACGTCTGTAAGGAAACCACCAAGCTGAGAGCACCAAGGACCCCACAGCCCTCCTCCCTCCCTCCTTCCCTCCCTTTCTCTCTCGTGCAGTCAGCACAACCCACTCCTTACTAGCAGTGATAATGTTATCTATTTGGGTCATGAAACGTCTGTAAGGAAACCACCAAGCTCAGATAACACAAAGGAACCCACAGCCCTCCTCCCTCTTCCTTCCTTCCTTTCTTCCTTCTTTCCTTCCTTTCTTCCTTCCTTTCCCTTCCCTTCCTTTCCTTTCCTTTCCTCTTCCTCCTCCCTCCCTCCCTCTCTCTTGTGGAGTTACACCCCACTCCTTACTAACACTGATAATGTTCCCTAGTTGGGTCATGAAACGTCTGTAAGAAAACTGCCAAGCTCAGAGAGTACCAAGGAGCCCACAGTCCTCCCCTCCTCCTCTCTGCAATCCCCACCTCCTTCTAGCACTGATGATGCTACCTAGTTGGGTCATGAAACGTCTGCAAGAAAGCCACCGATCTCAGAGAGCCCCAAGGACCCCACAGTTCAACCCTGAGCTACAAAGATTCTCCTTTATTGATGACTTGCTTAGTTTCCGGCAGCCCAAAGTTTTTAACCGAACTTCCGTTACTTCATGACATCCAAGCGAAGGCTGCCCATCCTACAGAATACTCAGTCCCATTTGATTAACTTCCCCCCAAAATGGGTCCGCTCGTCAAGAAGGAAACAATAGATTCAGGTGGGCAAAACTGGACGTCGAGCCAAAGAAATGAATTTGCAGCTTTAACGTTGCACAGAGGGTTTTTTTTTCTCGGCTCGCTCGGATGGGAAGGGCGCTTTGCATGTTATTTCCAGGGAAATCAAACACAAATCAATACCGCTTAGAGCTGAAACAGGAGATAAAAGAAATTCCCAACTGCCTCAAAATTTGATTCTGGCTTCTGGGGCTTGAAATATTTGTCCACTTCTGGGCCAGGTGGACACTAAGAGTCTCAATGTTATTTTGTCTGCCCGGGTGAGGCGCCCTGGGAGGCCAGATCGCTCGATTCGTGCTTGGGGGGGGGGGAGAGATGGATCGCCCCCTCCCCACTGTCATTTAGAAGAACTCATCTTTGCCTCCGAATGCCTTCGCGGAATTGTTATGAGCCAGCTATGGTGGTTGAGACCCAGACAACCTCCTAGAAAAGGGATGGATGGGCTTACAAGGGTTACAAAAGCCTGCGTTTATCTAAGAAAGCTAAACTTGGTTAGTTCAGATCGTGGTTAACTCAAGGAACACCCTCGCTCGGAGCCTTAAGCAGGCTTCCAGATGGTTGAAAGCTCCCGGGGCCTCTGAAGATCTGCAAGCTCAACCACCTTTTACGGATGGAAAAGAATAGCTCAGGGTTGAACCGTGGGATCCTTGATGCTCTCTGTGCTTGGTGGTTTTGTTGCAGACGTTTCATAACCGAAGTAGGTAATAACATCAGTGCTAGAAGAGAGTGGGGTTTGCAGAATAGAGAAGGAGGGAGGGAGGATGACAATGACTGTGGAATCCTTGGTGCTCTCTGAGCTTGGTGGTTTTCTTGCAGATGTTTCATGACCCAACTAGGTAACAATATCAGTGCTAGGAGGGAGTGGGGTTTGCAGAATAGAAGAGAAAGGTGGGAGGAGGAGGAGGAGGAAGAGGAGGACTGTTGGGTCCTTGGTGATCTCTGAGCTTGGTTGTTCTCTTGCAAACATTTCATTACCCAACTAAGTAACATCATCAGTGCTAGAAGAGAATGGGGTTTGTGGAGAGGACGACTGTGGGGTCCTTGGTGACCTCTGAGCTTGACTATTTTCTTGAGACGTTTCATGACCCAACTAGGTAACATCATCAGTGATAGAAGGGAGTGCCATTTGCTTCCTGTTTCTCTCCAAGTGGCTTGCCCTGTCCGTGTGTGTGCGTGGGAGTATTCTTGATAGTTCCTTGACTAGGCTGATGACCAACCTTTTATTCCAACTCAGACCCACCTCCCAAACCAGGAGAGCCTCTGGCCAACGAGCTCCAATCCCTTGAGTCAAACTTCTGAAGCTCACGCAGCTCAATCCAGAGCCTGCAGGCCATCTCCAAACTTCCGCCAGGATGGCCAGTTTATGGCCAGCACAGAGCTCCCCTGGCCCACTGTGCAGGAGGAGGGGAGACCCTTCCTTTGAGGCCACCTGAGCAGAGGCATCTCCAGCCAGAGCTCAGCCGGGTCTCTCATCCAGCAACTGCAGCGTGTTCCGTTGCTTGCATGCCGTTTTTTGCAGTTGCCAGCCGAGAGGAGCCAGTGGTTCCTTCCCCGGGAGAAGCCCAGAAACTGATGAAGAAGCAGATGTTGGCGGACTCAGCCTGGCTGAGACTTTCCTCCCTGCAGGAAGGGATGCTCCCAAAGCAGGGCTCTGCTGCCCTCTAGAGGCCCCTGCTGGCTTTGTGGCTTGATGGCCAACCAGCCTTGGTTGAAACAGCAAAGCGGGGCGGGGGGAAGGGGGGGGCTGCCCTGGGTTCCTCCCTGGGAGGGGAGACCACCAGGGAATCCCGGGTGGAGAGAGGCTAGGTCAGAATGTCGAAAAAACATCTCATAACAGGCAAGTTTCTTTTATGTGACACAGAAAGTTGAGTATTAGCCAGTGCTGGGATTCAGCCAGTTCGCACCTATTCGGGAGAACCGGTTGTTAACTTTCTAAGCAGTTCAGAGAACCGGTTGTTGGAAGAAATCTTATTTTGTTTTTTTTCCACTTTACAGGGCTAATCCTGTAAGGCAGGCAGGCAGGAAACATTCTGGTGGTGTTTCTAGCCTAATCTTTATTGCCCTCCTTACAGAAACTGCCTCTCTGGTTAACCCTTGTTACATTGTAACAGCTAAGGGGAAGCTGACATGACATGAGTGACATTGAGTTGGTCCACCCAGTCACATGACCACCGAGCCACGCCTACCCAGCTGGTCATTAGGGCAGAGAACCGGTTGTTAAATTATTTGAATCCCACCAAATCATGTTAGCCAAATAAATTTTCAAATTGTCTAAATTCTAGGCTGAGGATCTTAACTGATGAGCCAAATTGGTTTAATTATTTTGAATTGTTCTTATTTCACATTATATGTATGTTATTCTGACTGTTCACCGCCCTGAGTCCTTCGGGAGAAGGGCGGTATAAAAATTAAATAAATAATAATAATAATAATAATAATAACTTTAGGATTCAGACTGACAGGCACTTGGTCCACAACACACCTGACATAACAATAGTTGAAAAGAAAAAAGGATGGTTCATTGACATTGCAATATCTGGTGATGCACGGATTGAAGATAAGCAGCAAGAAAAAATCACAAAGTACCGGGACTTGCAAATTGAAGTTGAGCGACTGTGGAAAAAGAAATCGTGTGTTGTCCCGATTGTAATTGGAGCCCTCGGAGCAATACCCAAAGGGCTACCCCGCTATTTAGAAATTCTAAATTTGCCGGACTTGAACATTTTGACTCTACAAAAAACCACCTTACTCGGAACAGCTTACATCCTCCGACGATACCTTAACAGTTCCTAGGTCCTTGGTTAGGACTCGAGCTGCTGAGCTATTAACCAGCCTCAAAGGCTGTGAATCTCACCAAAGATTAACCAATAATAATAATTTGAGGGGCTGCCACAAAGAAGAGGGGGTCAAGCTATTCTCCAAAGCACCAGAAGGCAGGACAAGAAGCAATGGATGGAAACTAACCAAGGAGAGAAGAAACCTAGAACTAAGGAGAAATTTCCTGACAATGAGGACAATTAACCAGTGGAACAGCTTGCCACCAGAAGTTGTGGGTGCTCCCATCACTGAAGGTTTTCAAGAATAGACTGGACAGTCATTTGTCCTGAATGGTATAGAGCAGAGGTGTCCAACCGTGAGAATTTTAAGATTTGTGGACTTCAACTCCCAGAATTCCCCAGCCAACCACCAGGAATTCTGGGAGTTGAAGTCCACAAGGTTGGACAGCCCTGGTATAGGAGGGACACGTTAACAGTCTTCCAGTATTTGAGGGGCTGCCCCAAAGAAGAGGGAGTCAAGCTATTCTCCAAAGCCCCTGAAGGCAGGACAAGAAGCAACGGATGGAAACTCATCAAGGAGAGAAGCAACCTGGAATTAAAGAGGAATTTCCTGACAGTGAGGACACCCCCAAAATGCAGGAACCCCTATTCTCATCCGCCTGTTAAGCCTTTTAGCTGACCTGGGGGTCCCTCTCTTTGGTGTCCTGCTGCCCCCTTGTGGCCCTTTGTGAAACTTGCCAGCCTATCCTGACCCTGGCACAGAGCATCTCCCATCCCAAAGGAGGTCATGGCCCATCTGGCTGGACTCAGCAGGCAGCAGCATGGGTCCAGGGCTCCAGCAGAGGCGGCTGCCCGCTGCAGGGCATCGTGCCAGGACAGTTTTTTTTTTTCCGGCCATTGTGTGAATTCAGAGAGCGAATGACCTCCAAAAGCTAAGCTGGGTTGGGCTTGGGTGATATTTGGATGGGAGACCAAGCTGTAAGGCTAACCCAGAGGGAGGTCTCCTGAGCCCCCTGCCCTTTGGAATGATCTGCCCCCAGAAATTCGTAAAATCTCTGATCTCCGTGTATTTCGCTGTGCCCTCAAAACCTTGTTGTTCCGCCAGGCTGGGCTATCAATGTAAAGATTTTAATTGGTTTTAAATGGGATTTTAAATTTGGGGTTTTATAAATTGGGCCTATCCTTTAATAATTTTAATTTTTAAAAAAAAATTTGTCTGTCTCTGTGTTTTTAATTAGGCTGTACACCGCCCTGAGTCCTTCGGGAGAAGGGCGGTATAGAAATAAAATTAATAATAATAAATAATAAAATATTGTATTCTCTAGAATCGCCCCACAGGGGACAAAAAAAATTTCTCATTTTCCCCAAATCAGTGGACCTCTTTCTGCCTTCTTCTCCCGGGGCGCCCGCAATATGGGTCAGCAGTCAGCAAATCTTACCAAGAAAACAAACTGCCTCGTATCGCCTAACTGCGACATCAGCAAAAAAAAAAAAAACCCACACAAAAAAAAAAAACCCTTAATAAAACCTGTTTCTTTTTAAACTTTTTAAAAACGGCTTTTATTTATCATCGGATGATGCGTAGACACCCGGCGTTTGTACAAACGATGCAATAAAAGTGTTTTGACCCACTTAAAAAGATGGCACCCAACACGCAACACGCAACCATGTCCCGGAGACGTTTTGAAATACTTCCAATGCGTTATTATTATTATCGTTATGATTATTTTTTTTAAAGAGATCCGCATTGACTCCGGGGGCTACTCGGAATGCTGAAGAGATGCTGTCGTATTTTTGTGCAAAGAGGAAAAAATAATTGTCGTAGCAATGTTGCTCTTTTGAACCGATCAACGCACACATCCCCAGTTGTTTAATTTGTGCGTACACACACACCGATCGTTTCCACCTTTAGATATCAGTTGGCATGGAACTAATAATTAATAACCAAAATCAAATAATTTTTGACTGAGTAACTCGTCTTGATATTCTAGAGCAGTGTTTCTCAACCTTGGAAGCTTGAAGATGGGTGGACTTCAACTCCAGAATCCCCCAGCCAGCAACGTTGAAGTCCACCCATCTTCAAGCTTCCAAGGTTGAGAAACACTGCTCTAGACCAATTCAGACAAGTGGCTGTCCAATGAGTGGACTTCGACTCCCAGAATTCCTGAGCCAGTAAGGAATTCTGGAGTTGAAGTCCACCCATCTTCAAGCTTCCAAGGTTGAGAAACACTGCTCTAGACCAATTCAGACAAGTGGCTGTCCAATGAGTGGACTTCGACTCCCAGAATTCCCGAGCCAGTAAGGAATTCTGGGAGTTGAAGTCCACCCATCTTCAAGCTTCCAAGGTTGAGAAACACTGCTCTAGACCAATTCAGACAAGTGGCTGGCCAATGAGTGGACTTCGACTCCAGAATTCCCGAGCCAGTAAGGAATTCTGGGAGTTGAAGTCCACCCATCTTCAAGCTTCCAAAGTTGAGAAACACTGTTCTACAGCAAGGGTGGGGAATGATGGGCCCTTTATGACCTGCTGACTCAGGAATTCTGGGAGTCGAAGTCCACACGCCACAAAGGGCCCATCGTTCCCCACCTCTGTTCCAGAGCAATATTTCTCCCTTTTCAAGACATGTGGACTTCAACTCCCAGCGTTCTCCAATCAACTGGACAACTTTCAGATGAGCGGACTTCAACTCCCAGAATTCCTTACTGGCTCGGGAATTCTGGGAGTCGAAGTCCACTCGTTGGAAAGTTACCACGGTTGAGAAACACCATTCCAGACACTGATAAGCAACAAGCAAGAGAATTCCCCCCAAAACAGCCTCTTCTGACTTTTCCTGACCGTGGCACTTTAAAAAAAAAAACGAGAGGTAGAAGCCAACTTTTTCCAGTCTGGAAAAATTAAAATTTGCAAACCAAACCCCCACACCCCCGAGGCGAGATCTCTCCGCACCTCTTCACCTGATCTCAGCGAGTCTCTTTCCACCAGGAGCCCAAATCTGCCACCGCAAACCGATTCAGCCACCGCGAAGCCAGAAGCATTTAAAACCGACAGGTGTAAAAAAAAAAAACAGAATTTGTGCGCTGGAGAAGAACAGAAGCACCCAGAGACTAAAAAAAGCTACCTGGGCTTCCTTTCCGTTTTTAACCTGGGAAAAAGGCATTTGGTGAAGACTGTAACAGTCCCTGAAGGAGGAAGGAGAACAGGTGGAGACATTCCTTCGGTGCGCACCTTTCCTTGCTTGCAGGTGAGGTGTGCCAAAGCGTTCCAGGCTTGCCTTCCCCCCCTGGTGCGAGTCAGAAAGTTTTCCTGGGTGACTTTTGTCCCTTTTTCACATTCTCAACAGGAGACATTTCCAGCAGGAGAAGAAGACACCTGGTCCAGGTGGGCAGCCATGATGCCAACCGGGACGGCTTGAGGGTCCCGCCCTCAGCTGCCCCCTTGGTCGCTCTGCTTGGGCAGATCCGGCAGCTGGAAGAGGACAGTTCCTTGATCATCTTCTGCTTCTTCCTCTGAATGAGTTTCCCACCAGTGAAGCCCAGCACGCCGCCACCCAACGCCGCCGCCAGTCCGGCCACCTTAAAGCCAGCCAGGAGCCCGATTGGCCCCCCCACGATTCCCCCCAGGAGGGCGCCAGCCACTGGGAGGGCAGCCAGCTTGTAGGTTGCAGCCTGGAAAAAAAAAGAGGGACAAAGGGAGATGGTGGGGGGGGGTCATTGGAAGGGCAGGGGGGGTCTCCTTGGCATCATCAGATAACCCCACTCTCTCTGTAAGCAGGAAAAGCTGACTGGGGAGCATGGGTAATGGAGTCCTCCCGGCTTGCGAGCCGAGAGCAGCTGGTTCAGACCCACCTTGGATAAATTTCGGGTCCCTTCTTCCACGTTCGCAACCGCAGTGCAGACGTGCTCTTCGATCCGGTCGACCTTCTCCTGCTGAGCCTACGAGAAAAGCACAGATTCGTTTTTTTAATTTACATATCATGCGAATGGGGTGAGGTGGAGGGTGGAGAGCAGAACAGAGAAGAATAGAATAGACTAATAAAAAATGGGATGGGATGGGATGGGATGGGATGGGATGGGATGGGATGGGATGGGATGGGATGGGATGGAATGGAATGGAATGGAATGGAATAGAATAGAATAGAATAGAATAGAATAGAATAGAATAGAATAGAATAGAATAGAATAGAATAGAATAGAATAGAATAGAACAGAATAGAATAGAATAGAACAGAATAGAACAGAATAGAATAGAATAACAGAGTTGGAAGGGGCCTTGGAGGTCTTCTAGTCCAACCCTCTGCTCAACCAGGAGACCCTATACTTCTGAAGGCAATTTCTGTTCCATTGGTTGATTTTTCTCACTGTCATAAAATCTCTTATTTCTAGGTTGAATCTCTCCTTGATCAGGTAGTCCTCAACTTGCGACAATTGAGCCCAACATTTCTGTGGGTAAGTGAGTCATTTTTAAAGTCAGCTTTGCCCCATTTTACGTCCTTCCTTGCCACCGTTGTTAAATGAATCACTGCGGTGCGTAAGTTAGTAACCCGGTTGTTAAGTGAATCTGGCATCCTCATTGACTTTGCTTGTCAAAAGATCGCAAAAGGGGAACACATGACCATGATAGATAGATAGATAGATTAGATAGATAGATATAATATAGATTAGATATCGATATGATATATAGAGATAGATATTACAAACTATTCTAAAAATACAAGTTCCAGGTATATTAGTAAAGAAAGAAGCAGACATCCTGTGAGCTCCGGAACTTAAAATTTTAAAATAATTAAAATTTTATTTTACTAAGCTTTCGTCAGCCATCTGCTGACATCATCAGAGTATTAAACTACCATTACAGAGATCTCTGCCTTTATATGCCATTAATCAATTTGGCCACTGGAACAGTAGGAATTAAGCCTCCATCATCCAGCATGACGACAGCAAAAACAACACAGCTAATTACAAGTGGGAGACGGCTGGAAGGGCCTATTACACGTGCAATGGCCAAATTGATTAATGGCATATAATGGTAGTTTAATACTCTGATGATGTTAGCAGATGGCTGACGAAAGCTTAGTAAAATAAAATTTTAATTATTTTAAAATTTTAAGTTCCGGAGCTCGCAGGATGTCTGCTTCTTTCTTTAGAGATAGATATAAATATATCATAGAGATGGTAGGTACGTAGGTAGATAGATAAGAGATATAGATTAGATTATATAGATATTATATAGATATAGATATATACCGGTAGATATATATATAAATACATAGATTATATAATTATATAGATATATATGGATATATAGATATAGATATGATATATTGATATATATATATATATATTCAGGAGCCTGGATAGCTCAGCAGACTAATGCATTGTAATTTAACTCCAGCTGTCTGCAATTAGTAAGTTCGAATCTCGCCAGGCTCAAGGTTGACTCAGCCTTCCATCCTTTCTAAGGTAGGTAAATTGAGGACCCAGTTTGTGGGGGCAATAAGCTGACTTTGTATAAATATACAAAAGGATGAAGGCTATTGCTGAGCGCATTGTAAGCTGCCCTGAGTCTCCGGAGAAGGGCGGCATATAAATCAAATTAAATATATATATAGAGAGAGAGAGATTAGATATACAGATTAGCTATAGATATGATATAGATATATAGATGAAGGAGTCAGTTGCCAAGCATCTTAATTTTGATCACATGATCCCGGGGATGCTGCAACCGTCGTAAATGTGAAAAATGCTCCCAAATGCCTTTTTGCAATAACTTCGATCACTAAATGAATGCTTGCAAAGTTGAGAACCAGCTGTACTTTGGGCCTGCACTGTATCTTCAAAAGTTACTTCCAAGCTTCCTTCTCACAGCTGCACATTCATTCTGTGCTGCGGAGAAAGAGGCCCTGCTAATTTTAAGAGCCGACCAATTTGCAAATGGGTGCTTACTCTATCCAAGTTATGGTTCCCCTCCTTTTTTTTTTTCAATTCAGAATCAGTTGCAGTCAGAAATGGAAGCATTAAAATAGACCCCAGCTAGCAAAATTCCTCCTGGACGATTGTTTGGAACTGCAAATAGGTCTATATTTTTTCCCCTGGATTATCATGGCAGAGAATTCCAAAGCTTTTTTCCCCGAATTATCATGGCAGAGAATTCCAAAGTTTTTGGGGTAGAAAACCAGTAAGATTCTGGTTCTCTTTTGTTAGAATCCAGAGGGGGAGGAAAAAAGAGAAAAAAACTTTGCTCTACTTACATTAACAAGCAGGGAAAACTCGGTCACCAGAGTGCTGAGTTCAATCAGATCCTAAAGAAAAAGTCCAAACGTTACTTAGTTTATTCATATATTTTTTTGTTTAAAATTGTTACTAGTTTATCAAAATATAATACAAAGACAAAAGATTAAAAAATGAGAAAAAAGGGGAGAAGGATCTCTTTTTAGAATAAGGTCGTAACATACCACCTCAACTTTTTACTTTTACGTAATAATATATACTAGCCATTTCTATAACAACAAACCTATCTCATCGGCAAAACCAAAATTTCATTTTTTTTTCCGTCTCAAGCACAAAGTCCAGAAACGGTTTCCAAATAGAAACAAAAGTAATTGTGGTTTTTTTCCCTTTAATCAATTTATCTATATTTGCTACTAACTCCATCAACTTTTGCAACCGTTCATCCACAGTGGAAATCAAAGTGTCCATTTTTGTGCATAAAATAATCTTGCTGTCATCAACATATATAACATCAAAGTTCCAATTTTTTCCCCAAGTTCTTTGTCTGTTAGGCCTAAAATAAATTTCTCTGGTTTTATCTTTATATTCACTTTAAGAATCTTCTCTATTACAATGTGAATCCAATATTTCTTTGCTTTGTCCCATGTCTACCATAAATGATAAACGGTCCCATCTTTACATTTGCATTTCCAACATTCACTTGAAACACCTTTACGCATCCTTGACAACTTATCCGATGTTAAATACCAACTGTACATCACCTCATAAAAGTTTTCTTTTGTATTATAATTTAGTTTAAATTTTAGACCTTTCATCCACCAAAACTTTACTTGCTCTAATAGACATTTTAACAGGAACATCGTGTTTGAAAAGAAAATGTCAGGGTAAAGATTTAAGAGCTGACCAGCTGCTACAATGATGTAATGCTGAGAATGAGTCAGCAAGGTTTTTGGGCTAATATCACTTTAAGAGCCTGTAATAAGAAGAGGCCCTGTTGAGGCGTATCTCTCTCTCCGTGTGTGCTTCTGTGCTGTAATTACTGTTTGTTTGAGGCCTGACTAAACTACGTGTATGTATATATTCTTTGTAGATAAACCACTATTTAAATACAAACCACTGTTTGCTGTATTTGTTCCTGGGTTGTCTCACATAGTCACACTGTGCACACTCTGACAGAAAATAATGATGGGATTTGCAACTTACCTCTTCTAACACTTCCCAGGATTCTGCAGCATTTTGATCCTGGGGGATTTCCGGTAACGGAGCAAAAATCTGGGTGAGGGAATTTTCTCCACCTTCGGCATTAGAGAAAGTTTCTGAAGGAAAACAACGCACAGTCACTGTGTGCCCTTATCAACACTGAAAAACAGGAAATAAATATTATGCACAGGCAGAACCATTACACAACGACAGCTGTGGCAACGGATTTTATAAAGCATCCTGCCCCGAGGAATAAAAGAAAAATTACAACAGCAGATACAAGGATACAGGTAAACTTACGATCACAATTGAGCCCAAAATTTCTATCGTTAAGTGAGACATTTATTTGTACAGTGAGTTTTGCCCCGTTTTAATGACCTTTCTTGCCATGGTCGTTGAGTGAATCACTGCGGTTGTTAAGTTAGTCACTCGGTTAGGTGAATCTGACTTCCCCACTAATTTTTATTTATTTATTTATATGCCGCCCTTCTCCGGAGACTCAGGGCGCTTACAATGCGTTAAGCAATAGCCTTCATACTTTTGTATATTTATACAAAGTCAGCTTATTGCCCCCCACAACCGGGTCCCCATTTTACCTACCTTAGAAAGGATGGAAGGCTGAGTCAACCTTGAGCCTGGTGAGATTCGAACTTGCAGTAATTGCAGACAGCTGGTGTTAATAACAGTGCTTTAGTCCACTGTACTACAGGCTCTTTATACTTTATACAAAATATACTTTGGTATATTTATACAAAGTCAGCTTATTGCCCCCACCAACTGGGTCCTCATTTCACCTACCTTAGAAAGGATGGAAGGCTGAGTCAACCTTGAGCCTGGTGAGATTCGAACTCGCAGTAATTGCAGGCAGCTGGAAGCTAAATACTACCTTTAACAGTAGCATTAATCTGCTGCGCCACTCAGCCTCCAAAATTCCTGATGAATTTTGTTCATCAGGAGGTCACAAAAGGGATCCCATGACTCCGGGATACTGCAACCGTCATAAAGTCATCTGAATTTTGATGACATGATCGCAGGGATGCTACAACAGTTGTAAGTGTCAAAAAGAGTCGTAAGTCCCTTTTATCAGTGCAAATTCAAATAAAAAAAACCCGCCACTAAATGAAAGATTGTAAGTCAAGGACTGCCTGTATACGGATTTATGGCCTTCTCCAGTGTACGAATGCCCACAGAATTCTTCCATCAACCTTCCACATCTGGCCATCTCCAGAAACATCTGATCTAGAAGCCACCGGGTGGGGCCAGCATGAACATTTTCAAATGCAGCCTATCTGAATGGTAACCAAATCTGAATGGTAAATTATTATGCTAAGCGCCTGCTTCTTGAAGCGATGCTCAGAAATACAAATTAATGGCTGGGGGACTGTGGCACAGTCGCTCTCTCTCACAGGGTTGTTGTTGTGGGGAAAATAGGAGCAGGGAGGGGGATTAGGTATGTTGGCTGCCTTGAATTACATGTATATACATATACATATTTTATGACTTTAAAAAGACCAGAACTATTGCCAAAACTGAACACTTTAATAACAGAATAATCAGAGAAGCCATCGAGATAGAAAAACGCCCACACAGAATGAATAAACGAGATGATACCTCCCGCCTACCAGCCATTTAGAAACCCGCCCCTATTGACAAACGAGTCCCTAACATAAAGAATGACACCAGACCCACACTCACGAAAACCACATAGGATGTCACCATCACACATCCATGCAAAAAGCAAACCCACACCAATGAGGCATGACCACAAACCAAAAGCCAGACCACAGCTGGATCATTAGCCACTTTAAACCCCTCCAATCCATACATGAAGCAAACTGACACCCACCATGAAGAGGTGGCACGACCACGAACGTGAAGCCAAACAACAGCAACGCAGCTCACCAGCTCAAATCCCCCTGCAACTCAGACTAACCCGAGCACAACCAAACCCCCACCCAAACAGAACACAGCCCCAGCCAATCAGAACACAGCCAAGCTCCCACCCAATCAGTTCACACCCCCACTGGCAGTTAAAAGGAAGAAACAGCTGCGATCACACATTGCTCCTAGAAGCACAAAAGCCGAAAACACCAACCTGAAGATGACGAATGAGACTTCATCGAAACGTCGCCAAGACACCAATTTTATGCAGGAGAAAACCCGAATAACCAAAGACCTACATATATACATATATATATATATATATATATATATATATATATATATATATAATATACTTATTCTATAATACTTTTAGAATTCTATATAAGTATCAGAGAACTAGAAACCCTGTCTACTGCAAACCCATTGTTGTGCCCTGTCGGCCTCCGGCTCCTCCAGCAGCCGAATCAGAGAAGGAGGAAGAGGAGGAGGAGGAGGCGTGGGACTTAGGGTCAGCATCAAGGCAACCCGAGCTCCGAGGAGGAAGAGGGAGAGCTGGCAGAGAGAGAGACAGAGCTATAGCCTGGGCCGGCCGTCAGCCATCAGATGGAAAGTCAACAGCCCCAGGTCTGGAGGTGGCTGATGAAGAGGAGGAGGAGGAACAGCTGGGTCCAGTGCCTGACGCACGAATGCGCAGAAGGCAGAGGAGAGGAGAGCAGTGGAAATCTATGGGCCGGTCCTTGGGACGGAAGAGCCACCACTGCTAGCGACGCCCCACCCTAGCTCTGGGAATAAAAGGCAGGGGACAGAGATGAATAGATGTGGCAAACAACTATTCATCTCCCGGACAGACGGACTTGTTAGCCTGAGGTGAAAGAGAAAGTTTTTGCTGGCGCTCCTAATGAAGGAATCATTGCTTCAACTACAGAGGGCTTGTCGTGTTTGGGGAGCTGGGTCAGAACATCCATGCACACCGACCACATCCTCAGCTTTGCAAGCAACCATCCCACCCGCACACAATAGTTGTGTCCAGACCCTGTTCAGAAGGGCCAGGACACACTGCAGCACCACAACACTAAGAAAAGCGGAAGAGAAATGGCTGCTCAGCGTCTTTCTCCGTAACTATCCAAAAAAACCCTTCATATTGTGACACACAGCACCCGAACCACAACATACTACACAGCCAACCACCACGCAAAAATGAATCCTACAGTACACAAAAGGGATGTCGGAAATGACAGCCAGAATCCTCCAACCTTTAGCAATTGCCCACAACAGACCCATTGAACCTACAACCAGCCTACGAACCCCTCGGAATCCATCCAGCCAACCAGAGACACACCGACTCTCCACCAACCCAGGCAAGCCCCCCCCCCTCCCCATCAGCAGTTCACTGTTGTGACCCAGGCCCATGTAGTTAATATTAAATGCAAAACAGTTCCAAAAAACAAGCAGGTTTTATTAAAACAGCTGAGAATTAACTCGTTCTCAGCATGTTCCAAATGAAATGAAAGCAAAGTCCTCAAAACACCAGTCTTCAGTTTATCTCTGATCTTGGGATAATTAGGCAAACTGCCAAAGGCTTCTCTTGGCAACAGTTCAGGAACAGAAGAAGCTGACAAGAAAGAAATACATCCAAACATGAAGCAAATCTCTCAACGGTTGTTTTCCGGCAAAGAGGCCAAGAGCTGTTGTTGGTCTTTTAAACCTTATGGGAGGGGCCAATCATCTCTTGACCCTACTCCCGAGTCATCCTCTCTGCTTTATCTGCTCCTCCCTGCCTCTGGCAGCTCTTCTCATGCATGCACTAGGAACAGGCTCCTCCTGTTCCTTTGCCTCTCTACTGTCAGCCTCTGGAGGCTCCGAAGTCCGCACATCACTCCCCGATGGCCCTGGCCCCATCTCTGCCTCTGACGCCGAGCCCTCATCCGGGCCTTCCCCAGCCTCCGGGACTGGCCCATGTTCTTCCTCAGCCTCATCGCTGTCCAACTCCGCTGCCAGCTCCACAGGCTGCTGGCAAACCACAAGATTCACCTCCCAATGGCCCTCACCTGATATAACCTCCTCATCACAAGAGCCATTACAAGGCCCTCCCTTGACATACCCACACACCTGAAGTCCTTACAAGCAGAAGAACGCAACTGACCTCCCCTAAACTCCGCTGAAGATGTTACCTGGCCAAGTAACGAAACGTTCGGAAACCAACCCACAAGCTCGGAGAATGAACCTCCACCCTCATCCCTTCATCCTTCCATTCCCTCACCATCCGGTCAGAGCCAAAGAAGCTTCTTGGATGAGAAGCGAAACTCGGTCTCAGTGACGTGAAACGAACGTACAGAAAATAAGCAAGATGAACAAAAAAACCTAAACAAAATGAGGATATTGAAAAGCCTTTTTCATAATGCATGTCAAAATTGGGAAAGAGAAAAGAACTGATCATTCAGACCAAAGAATAAACTGGTTGCTACCTGCATGCTGTAATTGAATTTTTTTTTAAAAATGCAGGTAGCCCTCAACCTACGACCACAATTGAGGGTCTCCTGCCTGAGTAGGGGGCTGGACTAGAAGACCTCCAAGGTCCCTTCCAGTTCGATTCTGATTCTGATCTTCAAAGAAAAAACCAGAAAGTCCAGTTGCCTCTTGGAAAAAGCATCTTTGGGACCCTCATCCTACGAGCTATGGATATTCCCTACTATTGCAATGAATTCTATTTATTATAAAAAAAAATATTATTTATTTATTTATTATTCAATTTATATGCCGCCCTTCTCCGAGACTCAGGGCGGCTTACAATGCGTTAAGCAATAGCCTTCATACTTTTGTATGTACCTGCTTAGTAGGGCTTTCGCCCCCCCCCCCCAAAGCGGTGTTCTTTTTATACAAAGTCAGCTTATTGCCCCCACAAACCGGGTCCTCATTTTACCTACCTCAAAAGGATGGAAGGCTGAGTCAACCTTGAGCCTGGTGAGATTCGAACTTGCAGTAATTGCAGGCAGCTAGTGCTAGTTAACAGCACTTTAGTCTGCTGCGCCACCAAGGCTCTAATAGTAATGCTGGCTGGGGAATTCTGGGAGTTTAAGTCAATGCACCTTAAAGTAGCCGAAGTTGGAAAACCCTGAAATACAGGTAACCCACAACTTACAACCACAATTGAGCTCAAAATTCCTGACAGTTGTTAAATAATAATAAAGCCAGGATAAAAAAAAATTAAATGCTTAAATAAACAGTACCAGTTCCGACAGTGGTGGACCGAGTCAAAGCAGCCTCCTGCTCTCTGAACTGCCTTTTCAGCACTTCGGCCGACTCCGAATGCAGCTGCAAAAATTCTTTGATGGCCAACGAAGCCTCTTCTTTCACGGGGTCAATCATTCTCTGCAGGGTCAGAATATCTTCCTTCCGGACTCGGGCGCAAAGGTTCTCCATCTCTCGGATATTTGCTCGCAGCTGCTGTAATATTTTGGAAAAAAAAGTCATCCGTTTTACCTCAGTTAGGCATCAAGCTAGACACCAAAGAAATAGAATTTTATTTATTATATATAATAGTAGTAACGCTGGGACGTGATGGCTCAGTGGCTAAGATGCTGAGCTTGTCGATCGAAAGGTCGGCAGTTCAGCGGTTCGAAGCCGCATATCGGGGTGAGCTCCTGTTATTTGACCCAGCTTCTGCCAACCTAGCAGTTCGAAAGCAGGTAAAAAATGCAAGTAGAAAAATAGGGACCACCTTTGGTGGGAAGGTAAGTGTTCCGTGCACCTTTGGCATTGAGTCATGCCGGCCACATGACCACGGAGACGTCTTCGGACAGCGCTGGCTCTTTGGCTTTGAAACGGAGATGAGCACCGGCCCCTAGAGTCGGGAACGACTAGCACATATGTGCGAGGGGAACCTTTCCCTTTCCCTTTACTAACACTGGCTGGGATATTCTGGGAGTTGAAATCTATGCATCTTAAAGTAGTTACTTCAAGTTGGGAAAACCTGACATCCAGGCAAAATTGCTGAGTTGTTAAAGCAGGATTTGCTCCGTTTTTCAACCTTTCTTGCCACAGTCATTAAGCGAATCACTGCCGTTAACATGGTTGTTAAATGAACCTGGCTTCCCCACTGACTTGGTTGATCAGAAGTTCGCCAAAGGTCGGAGATCAGGTGGCCCTGGACACAGCAACGGTCCTAAGTATGAGCTAGTTGCCAAGGATCTGGATTTTGATCATGTGAACATGGGGATCCTGGACCGAGGTTGTTAAGTGTGAAAAACAATCATACATCAGTTTGTTCAGTGCTATTGTAATTTCAAACAGTCACCAAACAAAGATTCTTTTTTTCCTAAGGGGGAAAAAATGGACTTTCTGTTTTTTCTTGGAAGAGGTTTCTCTTCTCATCCAAGAAGATTCTTCAGCTCTGGAGAATCTCATTATCTTACAGAGCTGAAGAAGCTTCCTGGATGAGAAGCGAAACCTCTTCCAAGAAAAAACAGAAAGTCCACTTGCCTCATGAAAAAAGCACCTTTGGGACAACCAGGACCTGGAGGACAGAGAATCTCCATAGACAAGTCACCAAACAAATGATCATAAATCCAGGACTATCTATCATGCTGGCTGGGGAATGCTGGGAGTTGAAGTCCATATGTCTCAAAGTGGCTAAAGTTGGAAAATCTTAAAATACACGAAAAGGGCCCAAAAGAACGGCTCTTGGGCCCAGATGGAGGAATCACAAACTCAGCTATTTCCCCACCCACTCCCCAAGCTCAGCCATTTTTAAGAAGTGTGGACTTCAATTCCCAAGAATTCCCCAGCCAGGCCCAACATCTGAGATTGCGTAAAGATTCGGGACTGAGGCAGTTTATATGTCTTTTAAATAAATAGACCCAACCAATAAAATGAGGCCACATTACCACAGCTGTGCTTTCCCCAGAAATGATCTACCAAGGGTTCATTTTCCCAAAAAAAGCTATTTTGTCTTCTCCCGCGGACGTCTACGGCCGCCATCTCCTTACCTGAACAGTACGGCCGGCATTGATATGCTCTTCGTGCAGTTTGTCCCACAGCCTGCACCTCTGGTACTAAAGACAACAGGGAGGAAAGAACATCAAAAAACATGGCATCTCCATCAGCAACGAGTCAAACCATCCAAGGATTATTATTATTATTTTTTGCCTCTTTTCTTGGGAAAGTGGGATACTCTCAAGAAATTACATCCGAGACATTTCTCCGTTGGAGGGAGCGTGAATTTCTGAATTTGAACAAGCAGCAGTTTCTAGAAGTATGATAAAGGCAGAATGTTTATGCTGAAAATTAATTCATCAAAATAAATTCCCTGACAGTTAGAACAATGAATCAGTGGAACGACTTGCCTCCAGAAGTTGTGAATGCTCCAACACTGGAAGTTTTTAAGAAGAGATTGGACAACCGTTTGTCTGGAATGATATATGGCTTCCTGCTCTAGCAAGGGGTTGGACTAGATGACCTCCAAGGTCCCTTCGAACTGTACTCTACTCTATTCTGTCCTGTTCCATATCCGACCTATCCTATTCTATCCTATTCCATATTTTCTTTTCTTTTCTATTCTTCTGCATTCTATTTCTATTTCTATTATTTCTACTCTACACTACATTCAGCCAAACTATTTCAATTTGCTTTTCGATGAAGCAGATAGCAAAGGGACATTTTTCAACACAGGTGTAAATTTATTTCTTTAATCACATTTGTATAGCTGCCCATCTCAGTCACTCTGGATGGCCTACACAGTAATAACCAAGAATGTATAAAAACCGTTAAAACAACCAATTTAAGTTAAAATATTTTTTAAAAATGGCAGGAAGGGATATAAACATAGGACATTCCATTAAACTGTCATACAACTAGCCAACAGGCCCCGCTCTACTTAAGGGGTACCCAAACTAGTTGACATTCATTATTTAAGGACCCCCCCCAAAAGCCTCACTTCGAGGGAAGCAATGTTCCACAGGGCAAGGGCCCCAATACAGGTAGTCTTTGACTTACGACCAAAATAGAGTCCCAAATTTCCATACCTAAACAAGGCGTTCTAAGTGAGTCTTGCCCCATTTTACGACCTTTCTTGCCATGGTGGTTAAGTGAATCACTGCAGTGGTTAAGATAGTCACACGGTCGTTAAAGTGAATCCAACTGTGCTGGTCAGAAGTTCGCAAAAGGGGGCCAATTTGACCCCGGACACTGCAACCGTCATAAGTACGAGTCAATTGCCAAGCGTCCAAATTTTGACCACTTGACCATGGGGATGCTGCAATGGTCGTAAGTGTGAAAAACAGTCGTAAGTCAATTTTTTCAATGCCGTTGTAACTTCAGTCACTAAACAAAGGAGCCTGAGTGGCGTAGGAGGCTAATGCCTCCTACTAAGGCAGCATTTAACATCCAGCTGCCTGCAATTAAAGTAAGTTCGAATCTTACCAGGCTCAAGGTTGACTCAGCCTTCCATCCTTTCTAAGGTAGGTAAAATGAGGACCCAGTTTGTGGGGGCAATAAACTGACTTCGTATAAATATACAAAAGGATGAAGGCTATTGCTTAACGCACTGTAAGCCGCCCTGAGTCTCCGGAGAAGGGCGGCATATAAAAATAAATAAATAATAAATAAATAAATAAAATAAACAAATGGTTGTAAGTCGAGAACTACCTGTACGAGACTGTTCCTCTTAGGTCCTGCCTGACCACATTCCCCATCTTATGAGACCCGAAGTGTGCACCTCCTGCCATTAACCTCCTTAAGGTTCATATTTTTTTTAAAAAAAGAAAATAATTAACCTTCTCAATATTGATCTGATGTTTCCTTAACCGCTCCAGATCTGTGGGAATGGCAACTTTAATAAACTTCTGGATGGCTGGCTCGAGGCGACGCAAATTAACTTTTTCTTCCTCTTTAGACATCTTTGGCGGTTTAACCCAGCGCGGTGTAGAGCTCCGGTTACCTAGGCACAATTCGAAAGATTATTTGAATGCGGCACGCAATCATAGAATCACAGAATTGCTAAGCACCTCAGAGGTCATCTAGTCCAACCCCAATTGGTGTAGCAGGACCTGTTAAAGCATTTTAGAGACTGAGAGTCTATGGAGATTCTCAGCCATCCAGGTCATGGTTGTTGTTAGGAAATGATTTGACCTAACTTGTTGGGTTGGCAATATATAAACCATCATTATAGCTTTAAGACTGCTGTATTGCTGTATTGCATCACACTGTGTCCTGATTGGTTAGCTCTGTAGCCAATGTCCTCAAGAGGGAGCTAGAAACATGGTTTGTTTCTCTTTGCTGATATCTTTGCTGTTTGCTGTGTGCTCTTTACTGCTCTTTGCTGTGTTTGCTACTGTTTGCAAATATAGAAGAACTGTTAATGTGTTGACTACAATGACTGGTAAGAAGACTTTGTTATTCGATTATCCCTGGACTATTGTTTTGCTATCCACTGCTTTATCTGTGTATGATCTGGACTGTTTATTGGACTGTGCCTTATTACTATTTCCTGAAAGTAAACACAACTCAGTGTATCTCTGTGTTGGCTGTGTTATTTAGTAACTACTCTCAATCACTTTTCATGTGCACACCCTTGCTACTCAAGGGTTGCTCTGCGAATTCCTTAACAGTTGTCTCAAAGGTGCTTTTTTCAAGAGGCAATTGGGCTTTGTTTTTTTCTTTTGAAGACATTTCACTCCTCATCCAAGAAGCTTCTTCAGCTCTGACTGGATGGTTTAGACAAGAGCTATATAGCTTCAGTTGGAGTCGGGGGGGGGGGGTGACGTGGGGGGGGGGTATCGATCTATTCTCCAAAGCCCCTGAGGGCAGAACAAGCAGCAATGGATGGAATCGAGAAGGGGAGCAACCTAGAAATAAGGAGAAACTTCCTGACGGTGACCCAAAGCTGCTGTTCGAAAGACAAGTGGACTTTCTTGGTTTTTTTTCCTTGAAAAAGATTTGTTTCCCATCCAAGAAATTTCTTCACTTCTTTGTGAACTGAAGAAGCTTCTGGGATGAGAAGTGAAACGTCTTCAAGGGAAAAAAAGTCCAGCTGCCTTTTGGGACAACCATGACCGGGATGACTGAGAATCTCCGCAGACATTCTTGACTGTGAGAACAACTAACCAATGAAACAGCTCGCCTCCAGAAATTGTGAATGCTCCATTTCTGGAGGTCTTCAAGAGGAGACTGGACAGCCGTTTGTCTGAAATGGTACAGGGTCTCCTGCTTGAGCAGGGGGTTGGACTAGAAGACCTCAAGGCCCCTTCCAACTCTGTTATTCGGTTGTTTTTATTTATTTATTTTATTTATTCAATTTGTATACCGCCCTTCTCCTAGTGGACTCAGGGCAGTGCACAGCCAGAACTAAAAGACATACCAAATACAAAATTTAAAATTATTAAAAGAATTATATAAATGTGGCCCAAAAATTTAAAACATTGAAAACTAAAACCCATTTGACAATTTAAAAAGCTAAAAAAGATTTTTAAAAAAAAGGGGGGGGGTTCACGCCAGCCCTGCTTGATGGAAAAGAAAAGTTTTTAGGGCACAGCGAAAGACCCGAAGATCCGATATCCTTCGTATCTCCGGGGGCAAATCGTTCCAGAGGGCAGGAGCTGCCACAGAGAAGGCCCTCCCCCTGAGGGTCGCCAGCCGACATTGCCTGGCTGACGGTAACCCTGAGGAGTCCCTCTCTGTGGGAGCGTACTGGTCGGTGGGAGGCTATCGGCGGCAGAAGGCGGTCCCGCAAATACCCAGGTCCCATGCCATGGAGCGCTTTAAAGGTGGTTCTGTTCTGAGTCCTCGGTGAAGGGAAGTTTTGTTTCTATTCCACTGGTCCTTCAGGAAATTCCTCCTCACATCTACCTACTGCCCCATCATTTCAGGTCCTTGTTTCTGGTCTTTCCCTCCCAGAGGAGCACAGAACTAGCCCTCTCTCTCCTCCCCTCGACAACCATTTGGATATCCGAAAAACTGCCACCGTTTCTCTCCCCAAACTTCTCTTCTGCAGCTAACATACCCAGGTCTTTTCACTCTTCTTCAAAGGACCTGTTTCCAGGCCCTTTGGCGCTCCTGGTGACCTTCCCTGAACTCACTCCAGGTTGTTAGCTGTTGGCTTTCAGCCCTGCAGAGTCCGGTATTCCGAGTGAAACCTGGCCAAAAGAGAGCAGAATGGGACCATTATTCCATAGATCTGGACTCTCTATTCCTCTTCACAGATCTCTAAATAGCTTTTAGAAGCTCCACTGAATGGTAGGCTCGCTAGAGCGGGTTCAAACTCTTCTCCAGATTTTCATGGGCATTTTTGACCACAAAAAAAAGAAGCAATGGAAGAGAATTATTTGTAGCTCAGGGTTGAACTGGGGGGCGGGGGGTGTTCTGTCCTAGGTACTCTCTGAGCTTGTTTGGTTTCTTTAAACCCAACTAGGCAACATCGTCAGTGCTAGAAGAGAGGGGGCATTACGGAGTGGAGGAAGAGAAGAGGAGGAGGAAGAGGAGAACTGTGAGATGCTTGGTGTTCTCTGAGGTTGGCGGTTTTCTTGCAGATGTTTCAGGACCCAACTAGGTGACATCATCAGTGTTAGAAGGGAGGAGGAGGAGAAGGAAGCAAGAGAGGAGGGGGAGAGGAGGGAAGAAAGTGGGGAGGGAGGGAAGGAAGAGGGGGAGGGAGGAGAGAGATTGTGGGGTCCTTGGTGTTCTCTGAGGTTGGTTCTTTTCTTCCAGATGTTTCAGGACCCAACTAGGCAACATCATCAGTGTTAGAAGGGAGGGGAGTGTGCAGAGAGGAGGGGGAGGCGAAGGAAGCAAGAGGGAGGGGGAGGAGGGAAGAGTGGGGGGGGGATTGTGGGGGTCCTTGGTGTTCTCTGAGGTTGGTTCTTTTCTTCCAGATGTTTAGCAAAGCTAACAGCATATTAAAAAGGATTCTCTGGCTGGATGTGAACTGGGCTGCAGGTTTTATTCCATTTTTAATTGTGGCTTTTAAGGACAGCTGTGCTGTCCCTGGTTCTGCTGGTTGGGAGCTGCCCAGAGTAACTGGGGGCGGGGGGGGTGTGAATAAATGAAGCGGAGAAAGCCAATAAAGCCAGAGGGCAGGCAGAGAGGAGGAGGCTGCAGCGCCCACCGCCTCTTTCTTTCTTCCTGCCTGCCTGCCAGGCTCCACCCTGGGATCTCCTGGTGGTCCCCACTCCCAGCCAAGGGGAATCAGGCTGGGGCGGAAGGGGAGGTGGGGGGCTCCCCCGCCCCTCAGCACCACCCCCACCCCCCACCCCGCCTTCGCCTCTATGGGGTGGACTACATAACCCTCCCCCAAGCCCCCTCCCTGGCTGAGGGTGATGGGAGTTGTAGTCCCACACCCTGTGGGTGGGGTGAATCTCCCTTTCCCTCGCCAGGCTCACCTCTCCGCCGCCTCCGCCGCCGCCGCCTCCTTCCCTCGCCAGCCCGTCTCCTCCGGAGGCCCCACCGGGTCTGCGGCCCCGCTACGCCCCCCACCGCCCTGGAACCCGGAAGAAAGAGAGGAAGTAAACAGGAAAAGGCGGAGCCCCCGGACCATAGAGGCCACCAGAGCGTCGCTTCCACCGGATGGAGGCGGGATTTCCGGCGCGCGTGAGCGGCAGCGCCACCCTTTGCCTGAGCACGTGATCCTCAGCTGGGGAGGAGAGAGAGAGAGATGGAAGGATGGATGATATAGACCAAGGGTCTCCAGCCTTGGGAACTTTAAGCCTGGAGGACTACAACTCCCAGAATTCCCCAGCCAGCAAAGCTGGCTGGGGAATTCTGGGAGCTGTAGTCCTCCAGGCTTAAAGTTCCCAAGGTTGGAGACCCCTGATATAGGCAGAGAAAGACAGCGGATGGATGGATGGATGGAGATAGAGAGCAAGAGAGAAAGAAACAGATAGTTACCAAGATGTAGATGAATGGATGGACATAAAGGGATAGATAATAAATCTAGATAAAGGATATTTTTTTTTATTATTATTATTTTTATTTATATTTATATGCCGCCTTTCTCCGGAGACTCAGGGCGGCTTACAATGCGCTAAGCAATAGCCTTCATCCTTTTGTATATTTATACAAAGTCAGCTTATTGCCCCCACAATCTGGGTCCTCATTTCACCTACCTTAGAAAGGATGGAAGGCTGAGTCGACCTTGAGCCTGGTGAGATTCGAACCTGCAGTAATTGGAGGCAGCTGGTCTTAATAACAGGGTGCTTTAGACCACTGTATTACCAAGGCTCTTGGTATATGAGATAGATAATAGAATGAATGAGTGAATGCATGAAAGATAGATAGATAGATGGATGGATGGATGGACGGATGGATGAATGGATGGAAAGAGATGATGGATGGACGGATACAGAGATGATAGACAGACAGACAGACGGATGGATGCAGAGATGGTTACAGAGATATAGAAGGATGAAGGGATAGATAATAAAGAGAGATAAAAGAGAGAGAATGAATGAACGATACAAAGAGTTACAGAGATATAGATGATGGACATAAGAGGATAAGAGGATAAAGCTAGATAAAGGATGTATGAGATAGATAATAGAATGAATGAATGAGTGAATGCATGACATAGATAGATAGACAGATAGACAGATTGAGAGACACTAAGATGGTTACAGAGATATAGATGATGGATATAAGGGGATAGATAATAAAGCTAGATGAAGGATATATGAGATAGATAATAGATAAAATGAATGGATGGATGGGTAGATACAAAGATGCAGAGATAGAGATAGTTACAGAGAAATAGAAGGATGGACATAAAGGGATAGATAATAAAGTTAGATAAAGGATATATGAGATAGATGTCTATGGAGATTCTCCGTCATCCAGGTCATGGTTGTCCCAAAGGTGCTTTTTCAAGAGGCAACTGGACTTTTCTTGTTTTTCTCCAAGGAGCTTCTTCAGCTCTTCAGAAGCTTATTTGTGGAAACACCATCAAGTCACATTTTTCAGTGTCATTTGTAACTTTGAATGGTCACTAAATGTAAATTGAGGACTACCTATCATTCATAGGGCTCTGCCAGGGTTGTTACTCAACGCTTTCAAGGTGCCTTCAAATGCATTCTGGATTTATTTATTTATTTTACTTCCATCTAAGACAGTCAAGAGCATACAACGGGGCATCTATGGGGATTCTCAAGTCCTCTGGGTCACAGTTGTCCCAAAAGTGCTTTTCCAAGTGGCAACTGGACTTTCTGTTTTTTCTTTGAAGATGTTTTGCTTCTCATCCGAAAAGCTTCTTCAGCTCTGACTGGATGGAGGGGAATGGAAGGATTTTAATAATAAATTTATTTACGGTCACAGGATTTATACTCCTTGCAGACAGCTGGTCCTTTGCATCCTTTTTGAGGGTTGTTGAAGCCACCTGGAGCTTTTTCTGTGACCTGAATGGTGCTTCAATGACCCTCTAAAAAGGATGCAAAGGACCAGCTGTCTGCAAGGAATATGAATCCTTCCATTCCCCTCCATCCAGTCAGAGCTGAAGAAGCTTCAAAGAAAGGTTTCAAAGAAAAAATAAAAGCCAGCTGCCTCTTGAAAAAGCATCTTTGATACAATGGGGTGCATTCCCCTTTACTGTCTTGTAGATGTTGACTAAGCCAGCATTACCACTGAGAGGGAAATATAGGGGTTTATAATCCCCCAAACTTGGACAATGTCAGGTTGCCAAAGCCTGATTTGTTTGCCTAGGGAAAACTATGACATGATGCGTTTTCTTCCACTCCCTTCTTTCCCCTTACTCTATGGTAACAGAATAAGAGCTGCAAGGGACCTTGGAGATCTTCTAGTCCAACCCCCTGCTCACGCAAGAAGCCCTATGCCATTTCAGACAAGTGACTGTCCGATCTCTTCTTAAAAAGCTCCAGTGTTGTATCATATTGCCTTTTTATTTTGACAATTTGAATTCCTCAAATTTTAAAGAGTATTTTTTCCCCAAAAAATTATACTTGCATTTGCTTTTTTTATTTTTATTAATGTAAAATTCAATTAAAATATAAAATGTTATCAGTACTGCATTATTAGCAACACGGCCTTCAGATTTTATTAATATTTTTAAAAACTGAATCATGACAAATATGGAAGATGTAAGATTGTTTCGGGCTTTTGGGGCATGAAGAGATTTAGAAGCGCAGCCTAACAACGAAAACATTTCTCTCGATATTTGCATATACTTTCTCCTTTTTCTTCCAAAGCTCCCAGTTGCATTAGAGATATCCTAATTGTTCTCATTTATCTACAGATTTTATTCTCGATATATTTTACAGCAACCACAGTATTGACTTATTCAATATCTTCCGGCCGGACAGGATGTGGTAACGGTATAATTGATTTCTTCTCTTTATCTCTTGATAGAGCTTTCCTCATGTCTGTAAAAAGGAGACATGGAACAAAATATAGGTTAGTAACACAATCTACAATTCAAAGCCCACCCAGTTTCCATCCTGAGGATGTTCAGGGAGCTATTAAGGACATGGCTACAGATAGTCCTCGACTTACGACCACGTTGAGCTCTAAATTTTTGTTGTTAAGGGAGACACTTGTTAAGAGGTAGGGATTTGTCCCATTTTACAACTTTTATTGCCATGGTTGTTAAGGAAATAGACAATAGAATAACAGAGTTGGAGGGGACCTTGGAGGTCTTCTAGTCCAACCCCCTGCTTAGACAGGAAACCCTACACCACTTCAGACAAATGGTTATCCAACCTCTTCTTAAAAACTTCCAGTGTTGGAGCATTCACAACTTCTGGAGGCAAGTTGTTCCACTGATTGCTTGTTCTCACTGTCAGGAAATTTCTCCTTAGTTCTAAGTTGCTTCTCTCCTTGATTAGTCTCCACCCATTGCTTCTTGTCCTGCTTTCAAATGCTTTGGAGAATAGCTTGACTCCCTCTTCTTTGTGGCAGCCCCTGAGATATTGGAAGACTGCTATCATGTCTCCCCTAGTCCTTCTTTTCATTAAACTAGGCATACCCAGTTCCTGCAACTGTTCATCCTATGTTTTAGCCTCCAGTCCCCTAATCATCTTTCTTGCTCTTCTCTGCACTGCAGTTAACAACAAGGTTGTTAAATGAATCCCGTTTCCCCCTTGACTTTGCTCGTCGGAAGGTCGCAAAAGGGGATCATGTGACCCCAGGACACTGCAACCGTCATAAGTACATGCCAGTTTCCAAGTTTTCTCATTTTGATCACGTGACCCCGGGCTGCTGCAATGGTTGTTACATGTAAAAAAACAATCATAAGCCATTTTTTTCAGTGCTGTTGTAACTTCAAACGGTCACTAAGCGAATGATTGGGGACTATCTGTATGTCTTTCTACTTGTGGGTTCCATGAAGAGTTTAACAGATTAAGAGTTGGAAGGGACCTTGTAGGTCATCTAGTCCAACCCCCCACCCAAGCAGGAGACCCTACACCATCTCTGACAGATGGCAGTCCAGTCTCTTCTTGAAAGCTTCCAATGATGAAGCTCCCACAACTTCTGAAGGCGACTTCTCTTCCATGGGTTGATTGTTCTCCCTGTCAGGAAATTCCTCCTTGTTTCCAGGTTGAATCTCTCCTTGGTCAGTTTCCATCCATTATTCCTTGTTTGGCCTTCAGGTGCTTTGGAGAATAGCTTGACCCCCTTCCTCTTCTCTGTGGAAGCCCCTCAAATATTGGAACAATGGGAACAGATTTGGTTGAAAAATATGAAATTAACCATAGCCTCCTCATATAAAGAAAACATATATAAAATGGTCTACCGGTGGCATCTACCCCCGGCGAGATTAGCTAAAATGTTTCCCGGGACATCTGCCTGCTGTTGGAAGTGTGGTTACAGCAATGGAACCTATTTTCACCAATGGTGGACCTGCCCGCAGGCGGTTAAATATTGGAAAAAAATACGGCAATGGATTTTGGAAATTACACAGATTAATTTGGAATTAAGACCTGAGATTTTCCTATTAGGGGCAAAACCTTTGAATGTTAAATCAGATATATGGTTCTTGTTGATTCACATTATCACTGCAGCAAGATTAGCGTATGCGCAGGAGTGGAAAAATCAATACTTACCGATAGATTTGAAAATAATATATAAAATTAATGACTAACTAGATTGATCAATGATAAAAAAGATTCAGAATTTTATAACAGTTGGAAAGTATGGTACAATTGGGTCCAGAAAAGGTGGGATAGAATAGATATATGATGATGTATATATATATGGTGGCAAATATGTATGTATAAAGGAATGATTTTATACTTATGGACAATGTAATCATATTATACCATGGTGGCAGGATTGTATATTTTATTTGTGTATTAGTGTATAGAATATATTAATAAAAATTATATAAAAAAAACAAAAACAAATATTGGAAGACTGCTATTCTGTCTCCCCTGGTCCTTCTCTTCACTAAACTAGTTATAGGAGTGATGCTCTGTTAGGATATGGTGCTTGCCTAACAGGTTGGCCAGGCAATATATAAGCTAACATGATGAATATGTACCCTATGACTTTAAGAAGTACTGCTGAATCATTGTAATGCTGATTGGATAAGCTCTGTTGTAACTGTATTTTAGGAGAGCTTGAATGTAAGTCATTGTGGACATGCCACCATCGTGATCTTGCTGCTATTTATTACCCACTGCTGTTTTGTATTTTTCTACTTGATCTTGGTCTAATGTGATCATGGTTTATTTATACTGTTTTTAAGAACTATTTATATTGTTCCTGTTTGATCCTTTTACTACAAACTGGTAAGAAGAATCTTGTATCTCTGCACTGATTATGTCTGGCTAAGACTTGGATTGATTATAAAGACTATCAGATTGTTTTTCACTACAAAGTAAAAACTTTGATAAACCAGTTTATATGTAATTTATTCATTGTTGCTCTCAGCACCGTTTCCATGTGCTCTATGCTCTGCTGGTTGTTAACACAACAATATCCTTAACATGCTCAAAACTCAGCATCTGGAGTAAAATTGGATATTGCATGTTATTATTACCCATTTTCCACCAATTATGGTCTGACAAGCTCTCTTTTTTTTCTGTATCTGTTCTGCCCCACTTATGCCATTTGACGGTCTTTTTGGAAATTTGGATTACAGATAAATGTGTATATACGGATTTCCTAACTTATATGTTAGGATTTTTAAAGACACTTTTTTTTTGCTAATGTCCTTTTTGTTTTATTTTTTCTTTTCTTTTTTTTAATATTTTGGTGTTTTGCATTTTAATCTTTTTTGAATAAATTAAAAACTTTGAAAAAAAAATAAGTGTATAGTTTGGCAGGATTTGTTTCTGCATTTTGCACGTAAGAATTTAAAACAAATAGAGAGGAAGAAATTTTTTTAAAATGGGGATTTATGTCATCATCTGTAGGAGTTGAACAGGCTGAGCTGGATGGCGGGGTTAAACGTGTCATCACTTTGGAATCTTTGTGCTCTCACAAGAGACCTCCGTCCAGCCCCCTTCCCCCCCCCCACGGAATTCCACTGACCCTTATCTAGTGTCAATTTAGCTTTGACCATTAGTCAATCAGATTTTTGGGTACTGTAAGTATCAATAATAAACTCTTCAGTGCTTTGAACTCTGTGAGTCTTCCTGGTTCTTTGCACCTGATGTCGTGTTTATCCCAAATACCCTTTACTACTAAAAATCCGCACGCTTACCATAAGCGTCTTCATCGGGTTCCCCGCTGCTGGCCGAGTAGTATTCTAACACTGTTCTGTACACGCTGTAGCCCAGTTGCTTGTACATGTTCACCGCAACCTGATTTGACACTCTCACAAAGAGATCCACAAAAAATCCACCCTTTCTTCAGCAAGAAAGAAAACGGAAGGGTAAGAAGACAGCGAGAGCAACATTAAGATTGTACGGCGTTATTACGAGAAATCATGGCGCTAAGTAAAGGGCAAGATGTATTTGTTTATGGGCAAATAAGAATTGAAGGGTTAGGTGATTCCCTGACTTGAAAATGATTGGATTAATGTTCTCTTTTTTCTTTTCTTTTCTTCCTTTATCGGGGTGACGGAGTGGAGCCGAGCATTTACTGGCTGGATGCCCTTCCTGAAGCCTATGGGGAGTTCGCAGATATTTTCTCTTTGCACCCAGAGAGAGAAACATCTGTCGCTGCCTAGGATTGAACTCTCAACCTTTCGAGTGGGAGGAGAGAATCTTCACCTCTAGACCTCTGTGCCACCTACAATTGATGTTTTAACTGATGTTCTTTTATATTCTGGCTTAATTATATTACAATTTCTAAATGAAATATAAGGAAAAATTAAGAGCACTCAAATTACAATCTATATATATTTCACATGAATGTTTATTTTATTACAATTAGCTCTTATAATTGTCATCTTATTGCTATAAAATCCACCCATAAATGTAAAGATTCACTAGCTCTTATACACGGAAAAGCACTTTGGCCTTCTGTATTATTTAAATGTGCTTTCTGCAACTGTGTAATTTTTAAATGAATTGAAAATGATCATCCATCCATCCATCTATCCTTTTGCCATCATCTATTTTTAAGAATGCCACAAAACTCACAAGCTGTAGCATAAAAACAAAACTTCAGATTTTGTCACCTCTCTGTCCGATTCCTAAGAAACCAGACCGTTTCCCTAAACTGAATATTTTACCTAATCAATACCTTCCTGAGAGCGCAGCCAATCTACCTGCTCACAACCTCCAAAATCAGCCTCACCTTTCCGAGATTTCCTCCAGCAGCTCCATCAGTTTAGCAGCCAGCCCCAACCGTCGAAACTCGGGGGCCACCGAGAGCGCGGTGACGTGGCCATGCCACTCTTCCCTGGCCACGGATCCTTCAGCTTTGCCCATGACTGCAAGGAAAATCAGCGGTGATCATCCAACACAAATGTTAGTTCGGGCATTCGTTTAGCACTTTCTTATTCCAGCAGAAGAAAAAAAAAAGATTTCACTACAGAAGCATGATCCTAATGAGAAAAAATCTCAAGTTTACAGTTTGAGGCAAAACTCACTTAACCAAATGGGGCAAAACTCACTTAACCAATGTTTCCCTTAGCAACATACATTTTGGGTTCAACTGTGGTCATAAGTCAATGACTACCTGCATAGCATTTGGAGGAACAAAATAATTCTGATTTTGGGGTATTAAAACTGGTTTCCAAAAAAGAGGAAGAAGGAATGATGGGAAGTTTAGCAGAAGCTCTGTAGGTATTAAACAAGACTTTAGTTCCTTGTCAAGTCAGTTTTTCCTAAGTCAGTTTAAAACAGGTTTATCAATGTAGATAACCCCTGGTAGTAAGTCAACATAGTATAATAATAATGGAACTGAGTTCCATCTTTTTGCTACGCAGCTGATCAAGAGACCGTCTTGGACTAAAATCAGAGAGAGAATATGGAAGGATTCATCTATGGCTCCCCAAAGCAGGATGAAGAGAACCACTTAAAGAATAAGGATAAAAATATACTTTTTCATAATGCCTCTTTAGGGCCTGCTTAGCTTCATGCTTTCCTTTTGCCATTAATAACTACCCACCACGCCTGGAACTGCTGGGGCTACCGGCCCACATCATGCAGGAATCTAAGCCATAAATGCTCGTCTAACCACCTTACACCATTCGCAGTTAAAGGGAGTTGCTTAAATCTGCTATTAAAAATATAACGGCAATTTAAATCGAGGTGGAGGCGTCACAATGTATTTCCAGCAAGGAGCCTGCGAGGTTGAAGAGAAATGTCAATGAAGCAATGAAGCATTCACATTTTGATTTTCGAAACAAGTAAAGTGCTTCGGAGTTAAGTTAGAAAAATCACTCTAAAGTTATCGGGATTTTGAAAGGAGCATCCTGTTCTTGCCATCTGTAGTTTTTTAGACATACAGATAGTCCTTGATTTAGAACAGTTCGTTTAGTGACTGTTTGAAGTTACAAAGGCACTGAAAAAAATGACTTATGGCCATTTTTCAGACGTATGACCTTCCAAGTCTCCACGATGCAGGTGATCAAAATTCGGAGGCTCGGCAACTGGCATGTACTTATGACAGTTGCAGTGTCCCAGGGTCTCGTGATCCCCTTTTGCGACCTGACAAGCAAAGTCAATGGGGAAGCCGGATTCACTTAACGGCCTCTTTACTAATAAAAATGCAGTGATTCGCTTAATTGTCTTGTTTAGCCATGGAAATTTTGGAGCTCAATTGTGGTCCTGAGTTAAGGACAAGCTACACATTATTCTTTTAAAACGTGCGGAAAATTTCAAGTCCATGTTGTCTCTGGGCTCTTCCTAGCTCCAGTTATTTAGATACCCATACAGTTAATCCCCGATTTACGATCTGTTGCTTAGCAACCATTCAAAATAGGATGCACCCCCCCCAAAAATAGGACTTTTGACCTGGATTTTAAATTGTAATCTCCACTTCCCTTTTTGTGGTTTAGCAACCGCAGCCTGGATTTACAGCACCCTGGAGGTCATGTGACCACAATTTATGATCTTTTCTTTTTTCCCCTGAAACTGGCTCTTAACTTCCAGTTTCTGGCAAATATTTCTACTTAATGACCTCTGTGTTCACTTCACAATTGCCATGTTTGCTTAACAACGGTTATAAAAAAAGGTTATAAAACCAGGCACGGTCACGACTTACGACCCAACCATCACGACTTACGACCCAAATCGCGGGCTCCGTTACGGTCATAGGTCGAGAACTTGTAGGTTCAGTTCTTAAAGAGTCCAAGATAGAAAAAAAGGGAAGATGTCGTACTTACTGTAGCCCATCAGCTCTCCTCCGGGAGCTTCTGCCACAATAAAATACTCTGGCCAGTGAGCCAAGTACTGCAAGTAGAAGGGAATTCCATACTATGAAGGGTTTTACATTAAGGAAAATTCATCTCAGACAATCTGCATTCAAGAACAAACGATGCCTAACCAAATAATTTTAAAAAAAAAAAACCACGTATACGAGAATCACTCCAGAACTCCCATTAGTTTTGCCTATGAAACCTATGAAAGAAGCCATCGCATTCCAGAACGTTAAATATATACCCTTCTGGGTAGGAAATTACATGTTCCCATTGTAGGTGTGTTTCTTCTGGGGTACCTCTGTCATACAGGTAGTCCTCGACTTACAACACTTCATTTAGTGACCGTTTGAAGTTACAATGGCCCTGAAAAAAGTGACTCGTGATCATTTGTCATGCGTATGACCGTTGCACATCCCCAGGGTCACGTGATCAAAATACAGACGCTTTGGCAACTGACTCATATTTATGACAGTTGTAACACCTCAGGATCACATAATCCCCTTTGGCGACCTTCTGACGAGAGAGGTCAGTGGAGAAGCCAGATTCCCTTAACAACAGTGTTACTAACCGAACAACTGCTTGGATTCACTTAACAGCCGTGGCAAGGAAGTTCGTAAAATGGAGCAAAATTCACTCAGCAACTGTCTCGCTTAGCAACAGAAATGTGGGGCTCAATTGTGATCGTAAGCCGAAGACTACCTGCATTCCCCTGAAGAGCCCACAATAAAAATAGAGGTGTGCATTTTAGAGAAAGGCTTGCAATTCCCTAGCGATTATCTTGTAGTAGCAAGCACATGTGCACCTCCATCACTGTCTGGTTTGGCTCTGCAACCCAACAAGACAGACACAGACTTCAGAGGATCATTAGAACTGCAGAAAAAACAAGGGCTACCAACCTGCCTTCCATGGAGGACCTGTATACTACTGCATGAGTCAAAAAGAGGGCTGTGAAAATATTTACAGACCCCTCACATCCTGGACATAAACTCTTTCAACTCCTACCCTCAAAACAATGTTACAGGGTATTACACAACAAAACAAGTAGACACAGGACAGTTTGTTCCTCTATGCCATCCCCCTGCTAAACAACTAATTCCCACAACACTGTCAAAACTAACTAATAGGGCTGTGTTACTATTATTCTTCTCTTTCTATTACCTATCTCCTTATGACTGTAACTTTGTTGTTTGTACCTTATGATTTATACCGACTGTTTCTTTTAGTATCCTAGTATGATTTATGTTGATTGCTTATTTAGTATTCTATGACTAATAAAGAGAAGGACCAGGGGAGACAGGATAGCATCTTCCAAGATTTGAGGGGCTGCCAGAGAGAGAAGGAAGGGGGTCAACCTATTCTCCAAAGCACCAGAAGGCTGGACAAGGAATAATGGATGGAAACTGATCAAGGAGCGATTCAACTTGGAAATAAGGAGGAATTTTCTGACATTGAGAACCAGCAACCCATGGAACAGAAGTTGCCTTCAGAAGTTGTGGGAGCTTCATCCCTGGAAGCTTTCAAGAAGAGACTGGACTGCCATCTGTCAGAAATGGTGTAGAGTCTCCTGCTTAGGCGAGGGGTTGGACTAGATGACCTACAAGGTCCCTTCCAACTCTGTTAATCTGTTAATCTGACTATCACTGAGTGTTGCATGTTATGATTTATGATGATTGTGTTTTATGATTATGATCATGATTTATCACTTGTTGCCTGTATGTACCCTGAGAGCTTATGCAACGGAGACAAATTCCTTGTGTGTCCAATCACACTTGGCCAATAAAGAATTCTATCCCAGCTCTGACCACTGATGTCTTCAACATGAAGTCTCAAAAAAGATACAGTCTCTGTCAGGGGGTCCAAGTTGCTGTGGAAAACAAGAAAAAAACACTGTAAATATTGAGAGAAGGAGAAGGCAGCACTAAAATTGAACATTTCTTAGCCAGGGGGATAATCTTTCCAGCTTCTTCCAACCCACAGAAGTGTTCCTAGACCATGGCTGTCGTTTTCTCCAACGTCATAGCAATGGGAAGCAAATCCCAGCACTCCGAGTGAGAAGACAAGAGCTTTGGAGTAGCAGGCTAATTAATTACAGGTAGTCCTCGACTTACGACCACAACTGAGCTCAAAATTTCCATTGCTAAGCGAAACAGTTAAGAGGGCTTTGCCCCATATGATGACCTTTTTTTTGCAATAGTGTTACTTAACAAGGTTGTTAAGTGAGTCTAGCTTCCCCGTTGACTTTGCTCAATGCAAAAGGTCGCAAAAGGGGAGCACGTGACCCCGGAACATGGCAACCGTCATAAATACGAAGCAGTTGTCAAGCGTTCAAATCGAGACAAGGGTTGTAAGTGTGAAAAACGTTCCAAGTCACTTTTTTTCAGTGGACCCTGTAACTTCGAACATTCACTAAACAAGCTGTTTTTAAGTCAAGAACTACCTGTGGTTCTTATTTCAGGGTCTGATGGAAAAACTTTAAAAGGCAGGACTTATCTCCAACTAGCTCAACCTGTCTATCAAGGGATTTAATCAGAATGGAGCTGGAAGAGACCTTGGAGATCTTCTAGTCCAACCCCCTGTTCAAGCAGGAGCATCAAATGATGTTTTCCTTACAGTATGTAACAACACAGCAATAATTCATAGTGCAACCTCTACATGATACAGGTACCGTATTTTTCGGAGTATAAAACGCACCTTTTTCCCCCCTAAAAGGGGATGAAAATTTAGGTGCGTCTTATACACCGAATGTAGCCCCGCCCATCCACTGGCCCCCACCCTTTGGCCTCTGCCCCACAGCAGTTACCTCCTTGCAAGCAAACAGCAAGGAAAAACAGCTCCTTTCAGCTTCAGCACAGCCTAATTAGCACAAGTTGATTGGATCGGCCTCCCAGCTCTCCGCTGATTTGCTCTCAGCTGTTTTGTGTGCAGGGCTCTGCTGCAGGCAAGAAAATTGCTGGAGCAGATTGTTTTTTCCCTTGTGCTAATCAAGCTATGCTGAAGATTAAACTGAAGGTAAAGCTGTTTGCTGCAACGAGGTAAAATTGCTCAGAGGCAGAGACAGAGGGAGATTTCTTTTTCTTCTTTTCCTCACCAAAAAAGGTAGGTGCGTCTTATACTCCGAAAAATACGGCAAGTCCTCAACATACAACAGTTCATTTAGTGATTGTTCAAAGCTACAACGGCACTGAAGAAAGGGATTTATGGCTGTTTTTCACACTTACGACCATTGCGGCATCCCCACGGCAAAATCTTTGGGGAAGTCAGATTAAGCTAACAACCATGCTACTAACTTAACAACTATAGCGATATAACAACTGTGGCAAAAAAAAGTCGTAAAATGGGGCAAAACTCACTTGACAAATGTTTCACTTAGCAACAAAAATGTTGGGCTCAATTATCTGCACAAGAAACCAGCAGGAGGAGCATTGATTAAGAAAAAGAGAGCCAGTGTGGTTAAGTAGCTGGACTAGAAACTAGCAAACTGTGAGTTCCAATCCCTCCTTAGCAGGAAAGCCAGCTGAGTGACTTGGTCCAATCCTTCCCTCTCAGCCCAATCCACCTCACAGTGTTGTTGTTAAGGGAAAAAAGGTGAGAAAGGAGTATTGGTAGGCAAGTTCGGTGCCTTGAGTTACTTACAAAATAATAAAGGCAGGATTAAAAATTAAATAAAAAAAATAGAAATAATAGGTTGCTTTTTTCCGGTGTGGCTCCTATGTCTGTTTTTTGTGTGCGTATATTTGTGTTGGTGTATTTGTAAATAAATGAATAAAAAAGGAAAATCTTCCGGATAAAATTATCTCAAGATTTTCAAGAAGAAGGCGGATGGCCATCTCCCATGGATGGTTTAACTGGTCTTTCTACATAACGCAGAGGGTTGGACTAGATGATCTCATGCTTCCTTCCATCATTCTAGGGTTGTATGGTAGTCAACTACAGGAAGGGTGTTTGGAAAAGCTGAGCTTTGTGGTTAAAGCCAAACCAGAAGGGCCACAGGTGTGGTTTCCTTCTCCTCCCTCCCTTCCATCCATCAACCAACACCCTCCTCAAAGGCTGACATGACTCTATGAAATTAAAGCTAATTAAAAGATGAAAAGACAGACTGGGTAATATCCAAATTCCACTCTGGGAAATCTGACAAGTGAGTCAAAATAAGAGTGGAAACTCTCATTTTTACACTTCAAGAAGCGAGCAGTGTGAGCCATCAAGGGAGTATCACATCCTTGTAACAAGCAAAAGCCTTATCAGTAGTGAGATGGGCGGCGTATAAATTCAATCGATAAATAAGGAAAAAATGAATTCTTGTTTTCATTCTAGAAGGCTTCTCCTAGAAAAACGGATAGCAGAAAAAGACCTAGGTGTCCTTTTCAGTCTGTTTTTTGTGATTATTTTTAATTGTAATTAAATTGTAATTTTTACATATCTCCCTCCCTCCTTCCCCCCCCCATATACATACATACATACGTATATATATGTAAAAAGTTAAAATCTCGGGTGTTTTCCCGCGTCATGTTAAATAAGTTAGTTAAAATGTTTAAAATTCTGGTTAAAATCCTAGCTTAAAATCTTCCAAAAATTCTTACAGAGCACTCTGCAAGGTCCTTTAAAACCTTAGCTAAAATTATTTAGCTTCTAAACTAAATAAGAGCCTGAAGATGACAGGGTTGTGAGCCTGTCGAAACTTGCTAGAAAGAAAAACTTTTAAGGTACTGGTAGAATTTTAGCTAAGGTTTCAAAGGACCTTGCAGAGGTCCTTTAAAACCTTAGCTTTGGGAGTTGCTGTCTGTCAGCAAGAAACAAAAAGCCCAGAAACTTGTGAATGAGATTTCACAGAACCAGGGCTGCATAACATCATAGCTTACGTAAGTAAAACCTGGCTAGAAAGAATATGCACATAAAAGCCTACAAAAAAGAAAGAAAAAGAAATATATATATCACCCCACTATGGCCATGTAAACAACTTGATCTACATAGGAAAAAACCCTGACTACAAAAGTATTATACATTTGAACCAATGAATTAAAAGAATAAATATTTGACCTTTACAGGGAGGAGTCATAAAATATGGGTGTGGCTGGCCGATGAAGTCCAAAAAGACAGAAATAGTGCTATCCCAGTCTCCCATAAGTCTCAGAACAAACAACACAATATGTCTGATAAAGCCTGAAAGTGATGATTTGAGATATCATCCCACTATGGCCATGTAAACAACTTGATCTACATAGGAAAAAACCCTGACTAAAAAAGTATTTTATATATACACACGTTTTCTTTTCTTTTCGTAGGCTTTACGTGTATTTCTCTTTAACCAGGTTCTTCCTACGTAAACCAAGATTTTTATGCAGCCCTAGTTCAGTGAAATCACAATCCACTAGTTTCTATAGGCTTTTTTTCAGGCAGCCAGGCAGCCAGCAAGTCTCCCAATGGGCAGCAGAGAGCTTGCTGGCTGCCTGGAAAAAAGCCGAGAAACTAGTGGATTGTGATTTCACTGAACTAGGCTGCATTAAAAATCTTGGTTTACGTAGGAAGAACCTGGCTAAAGAGAAAGATATATAATATTTATATATAATATAAATTTATAAACATAATGGTAAATATGATATAATACAATATTACATATCTTATTTCATTGTATTATACATTATAAATATATTCTCAGAGATGTCCCTCTGACATCTGGTCTTGAAAAAAGGGAAACCACATTGGACTCTGTTAGGACCCGGATGGGAGACCACCAGGAGATCCAAACGGCTTGCTTCAGAAAGACCCAGCAGACCCTCCTCCCTTCCTCCAGCCAGCCAGCCAGGGCTTTAGCATCAGCAGCTGAATCCTTCCCAAACCAGCCGCCTGCTCAGCGGGGGAATCGCATCTGATGTCCCTGGACAGGAGACCACCAGGTGATGCCAGGGCCAGAATGGGATGGGGGAGCCGGGCTGAGAAGCGGGAAAAGCCCCCCCCCCCCAAGAAGAAGCCCCCCGGAGGCGACCTGCTATGAGCTCGGGGAGGGCGGGGGATGGAAACAAGCGCTCAGCGGGGAAGGGGGGCTCTTGAGGTCATTTAGTCCATCCCCCCCACCGGGCTCAGGACACGGTTTGGGCCCTCCCCCGCCCCCCCTCCTCCCCTCTTGCTTCCTTGGGAGCCCCTTCCCCACGCGCGGCCCCCTCCCTTCTCCCAGATCCGCAGCCAGGGGCCCTCGAGGTCATCTAGACCACCCGCCCGGCGCTGGGCCCGGAGCCTCACATGTTGTTGAAGCGGAAGAGGTCGTTGCAAGTGAACGCCCGCAGCGAAGTCATGCCTGTCTCCAGGGCAGCCGACCCGGAAGCGGCCGCCGCGATGCCCCGCCCCGTGACCCCCCTCAGCGTTTCCGCCCCGTCGCCCGGCAACGGAGCCGCCGAAGCCACGCCCACCCGACCGTAGGAGACGCGCGCCGAGCCTAGAGGCGCCGCGAGGACGTGCCACGCCCACCGGAACGTAGAGAGAAGTGATAGAGGCGCGCTGATTCCTCTCGGCCGTCACTTCCGGGTTTGCATCATCTAATAAATGGGCCCTTTAAAGTCTCTTCCTCCTTCGTTACTACCTCGCAGGGCTGTTGTGTTGGAAACAGGGAGGGCAAGGCGGGCTATAAAATGCAATGCCACCACCTCCTCCCTGATCATCATAAGGGTCGGATTGGAACCCTTACAACTGTGTTTCTCTCCTTTGGCAAGTTTAAGAGAATTTTATTTTATTTTATTTTATTTTATTTTATTTAATTATTTTATTTATTGTATTGTATTGTATTGTATTGTATTGTATTGTATTGATAACAAATCAATGCATGAAGTGTGGCATCTGAGCATCATACATTCTAATACAAATGCAATTAATCAAGTTAATCATAATCCTCACATTCAATCCACATATATTTCTAATAATAATGTACACATATTAATTTATAGTCTCTCATTATTCAATTATTCCACATTTTCTCGTTATGACTTTCATTTTGTGATGTAAAAAGTATACACTAATATTCCCCCTTTTCTCATTTCTATCATTTATTCTAGCTTTTGATCATATCACCCTTTATTAAAAAACTTTTCCTTTATTTCTTGTCTAACTTGTTTAGTTTACTTTCGTTCACTTTGTCATTGCACCTCGTACAACGAAATTAAATGCCATCTTCAGTGTCTATTATACATAAAAAATAAAACAAAATCACACCTCCTTCACATTCTATGCAACTGAACTGAAACCCCCTGATATTGCATTAATATCAGTGATATATAATTTATATAAGTGATATGGCACTATACAGTAGAATTCAATATAGTTACTGCTCTGCGATAGAAGCTATTTTTCAGCCTATTTGACCTTGCTTTTATTGTCCTGTACTGTCTGCTGGATGGTAATAGTTCAAAAAAAAAAAAAAAAGGATGAGATCCAGGATAAGATGGATCTTTAAGAATGTTTTGGACTTTCTTAAGGCAGCGGAAGCTATAAAGCTCTTGCCTGGTGGCTCAGCAGACTGATAGCATTGTGATTAACACCAGCTGCCTGCAATTACTGCAAGTTCGAATCTCACCAGGCTCAAGGTTGACTCAGCCTTCCATCCTTTCTAAGGTAGGTGAAATGAGGACCCAGTTTGTGGGGGCAATAAGCTGACTTTGTATAAATATACAAAAGGATGAAGGCTATTGCTTAGCGCATTGTAAGCCGCCCTGAGTCTCTGGAGAAGGGCGGCATATAAATCAAATTTTTAAAAAAAGGAGGGGAGAGAGCAATCAATGATTCTCTGGCCAATGATGTTGACCCTCTCTGCCACTATGCAATTGGCAAACCATGCGCAGGTCCAGGAAGTTAAAATACTCTCAATGGTGCAGTGGTAGCAGTTTTTCATTCAGTTGTTGTTTCCTGAGAAGTCTCAGATAGCATATTCTCTGCTGGGCCCTTTTGACCAGTGCTGCAATGTGAGTGCCCCCAAGTCAGGTCCTCTTTTAGGATAACACCCAGAAACTTAAAACTGGCCACTTGCTCCACTCGGTCTCCATTGATAAGCAAGGGCTGGATGTCTGATCTATTCCTTCTGTAGCCCACTATAGAAGCTCCTTGGTCCTATTGGTGTTAAGGACCAAGTTATTCTTTCCACACCACGAAAGCAACCGCTTGGCTTGCTGGGGAATTCTGAGAGTTGAAGTCCACTTCTCTTAAACTTGCCAAAGGGGAGAAAGACTGCATTTATATGCAGAGATGCCAACTCAATTTTGCATCATACACTCATGATGCCACACACAAAATCACACAAACACACACCAATTCCAAAGACATCACTCCCACAATGCATAAAAATATGTGCGTCTATCCGAATACCTTTAAAACATAACTCTGAATCTTAAAAGACCATTACCATTTATATTTAAAGAATTTAGACCAAGAATTTATATTTAAAACATTTATTTGCAAGCGTAGGCTTCAGCCAAATCCAAATAAAATATCAGCAATCCATTTCAGTTCAATACATCCCTTCTCATCTTAACAGCCTTGTTAATATAATACTTTCTGTTTTCCTTATATCCATACAGATTATATATTCAGAGTGGACGGAGGTTGTGAAAAAAGTATTTATAAAACCCCAAAACCTTAGAAACCTTCTATTTCACGAATCAAATGTTGAATTGAATTTGTTCGTTGGAGAGAACTGATCTGTTTGCCACTGTGGAATAACATCTCTGCCCTTCCTCCAATTCTATTCGTCCCTTACCTCTTTTCATAGCAACTTTATTTCTTGTGTTCATTTGTTTGACATGATGAGTGGTGTGGTGGCCTAGAGGTGGAGCTCTCACCTCACAGTCAGGAGGCTGCGAGTTCAATCCTAGGTAGAGGCAGATATTTCTCTCTCTCTGGGCACAATGAGAATATATCTGCTGGGGAAAAAACTCCGCACTGGCGACAGGAACGGCAGCTGGCCAGTAAACGCTCTAGCTCCATTTAGTTGTCCAGACTCCACCCCGCAAGGGATTATGGGGTAGCTAAATGATGATGATTCGTTCGACCTGATGCTGCTCAGATCCATGTGACTTCATAGCCTAAAGAAGCAAGCTGACTTACAGCTGCTTCATTTTTCTGGAGCCCTGTTCTGGATGGTAGTGAGAAATCATCTGAACGAGGATCGTGCAGTTGATGGAGAGGAACCCCAAACCCGCCAGGCAGAGGAGCAGAAATGTATTCTGCCCTTGAAACTCCAGGAAATAAGCGGGGAGCAGCCAGAGACCCTGCCCCAGGAGCCACAGCGATAGCAACACTGCCCCCCGCCCCAAGGACATCTGCAGGAAAGGCAGGACCAGGGGGAGAAGGGACAAGTACCACAAGAAATACTGGGAGGTGCAGACTTTGTTAAAGCTCACAAAGACTGCCGTGTGCAAGAAGCAGCAGAAAGCCAGGTCTCGGTGGTAGACGAAGGAGATGGCGAGAAGCAGCAGCAGCTGCGGCAGGAAGGCGGCCAGTCCCAGCACCAAACTCCAGCGGCTCTCGGCTGTCAAATACAGCAGGTAGAAGTAGGGCGAGAAGTTGTGGCGAGTGTCTCTCCGCAGCAAATGGTAGAGGTAGGTGTGCTGCAGGAATTCCCAGCCGTAGTAGACATAGAAAGCAAGACCCAGGGTGGCAAAGGTGCCCCCAGAGACGGTGGCAAAAATCAGGACGTCCCGTGTGAACCAGCTCCAGGGCAGCCCGAGGCTGCGGCCAGTGCAAGCTACCTTCCTTTTCTGTTTGTCCAGTTCCGCTCCTGTGTTGCTTTGCAAATAGAGAACAAAAGGCAGCGCATAAGTCACGGGGTAGATCTTCATATGTACGGCAAGACCATAAAGCACAGCCGCCTTCACTAGCCGCCTCTTGGCCAGGTAATAGAGGGTGCCAAGAACCAGGCTGGCAATGAGAGATTCAGCGTTGCCTCGGCTGGACACCGTCATGGGAAGCGGGTTAAATAGCCAGAAGGCAGCGCACCCACAAGCTGTCCGGCTTTCCAGCCCTCGGAGGAGCAAGATCTGGTCGATCAGGAAGGCAGCCACCAGATCCCCGGCCACAAAAAGGATCTTGCCAAACAAGTCGCTGACATAAATGTTGGGGGTTAACAGCCAGGCCAGGAGGGGAGTGTAGCGGTACGTGGCCCGCTGGTAAGGGGACTTTCCTTCCGTGACGTATCTGGCGGCATCGGTGAAAACCTGGTAATCGATGTCTGTGTATTTCACCAGCATTGTTCTGTCCTGGTAGATCCCGTAAAACGTCAGGCCCAGCCTGATTAACAAAGCACTGCTGAATAAAACATCCCTCCGGAGGAATCCGTGGAGAATCCGCTGCCCTGCACTCAGAGCGGGATCCGGATGTGGGTCTCCCCGACAAGGATCACGAGGAGAAGCAGATCCAGGACCCGGTTCGGATTTAAGAGCTCGTTTCAACATGGTTGCCCAAAGAACAAAAAGTCAAGTTGGAAGACTCTCTCCCATGCTCTTCTGGATTTAGCAGGCACTCCTGTTTAAAAAAAAAACATAGCCACAGTAAAAAAGAAAAAAAAGCAGAGATTGAATTTCAAAATTGGACAGGCAGGCCACCAGCTTCCATATTCATATGCTAACCCATATTTATTTATATTTGGATATAAAATATAAACATAAAGAAGAGCAGCAAAGAAGATTAGGGGATTGGAGGCTAAAACATATGAAGAACGTTTGCAGGAATTCGGAGTTTGGAGAAAAGAAGGACTAGTGGGGACATGAGAGCAGTCTTCCAGTATTTGAGGGGATGCCCCAAAGAGGAGGGGGTCAGCGTATTCTCCAAAGCACCCGAAGGCAGGAGAAACAGCAATGGATGAAAACTAATTAAGGAGTGATCCAACCTACAATTAAGGAGAAATTTCCTGACAGTGAGAACAATTAACCAGTGGAACGGCTTCCCTCCAGAAGTTATGAGTGCTCCATCACTAGAAGTTTTTAAGATTTTGGACAACCATGTATCTGAAATGGTGTAGGGTTTCCTACTTGAGCAGAGGATTGGACCAGAAGACCTCCAAGGTCCCTTCCAGCTCTATTCTGAATTGAATTGAAAAAAAATGTGGGTGCTCCATCATTGAAGTTTTTAAGAAGACACTGGACAACCATCTGTCCGAAACGGTCTAGTAGGGTATCTACTTGAGCAGGAGGTTGGATCAGAAGAACTCCAAGGTCCCTTCCAACTCTGTTATTCTGTTATATTTATTTATTAAATTTATTTGCCGCTCATCCCGCTGTAGGGCTAACTCTGAACAGCTTATAATAGTAAAACAGAAAAAAAAAAAAGTAAAACAGAAATTACGGAAGTTGAAGTCCACTGAACTTAAAGTTGCCAAGGTCGGACACGCTTGCAAACAAAGACAGGATTCGACACCTTAATTTTTCCTCAGTTTCTTTGGCAGAGAAGCCAAAACTGCAACAGACATTAGCAGCAGCCCCAAAAAATCTTGTTTTTCCTAGAAAAGATCTAGAGACCCATTTTTCCCCCAATGGTCAAATTCCTCCACCCGTGAAGGAACAAATAAAGTTTTATCACAACTTGGGTGGATTGCTGTATAAGACCTGGGTTAAAAAGTTGTTAAATGTGTAAATTTTGCAAGCATGAACTGTGTACTTCTCTCCCTTTTTTTCATGACTTTTGTTAGCAGAATGGCATTGCTAGCAGGCATTAAAAATTTTATGTGCTTTCTATCTTCAACTACACGCTTCACACATGGAAGGGACAAGCCCAGCAAAATCCCATTAAACTGCTCTTTCTCGTGCGACATTCATTGGGATAATTGTCGACTGTAATTAAAAAGATAATAATTAACTCTGGGAAGGAATTCAAAGGGACCGAGACCCCAATATCCCTTCTGCTACAGGCCAAGGGTTCCTATTTCAAGTGTAACTCTGAAATAAAATGTAAAGCCATTTAAGAGCCCTTTTACTACATTAAACCTCCAAAGCCAAAATAAACGAGAAAGCCAGGGAGAAATGATAACGTTGGCAGTCTTGCGTGAAACAATTTCTACTTTTGCTGACACCAACAGAATTTGCAAAAGAAGTAAACACAGATAATAGCACCAGGAGAAGAAAAAAAAGCAGTAAGCTGTATGAACTCAGCCTAAGACAAACGAGAGAACTCTTCTCACTTTTCACGATGGAGAAATGCGGCCCCAAAACTTATTTTCAAATTTTAGCCCAGTTCTTTTGAAAAGTACATTTTGAAGAGGGGGAAACCGAAGTGGAGTTTCACACAGGTATCTCCAAAGTGGTTTTTCAAAAGGCAACTGGAATGTTTTTTTCTTTGTGGAAGAAGACAGTTCGCTTCTCCTCCAAGGAGCTTCATTGGTTCATGGTGAAGTTGATGAAACTTCTTGGACGAGAAGCGACGAGAAGTCCCTTTTGGGAGAAGGGCGGTATACAAATTAAATTTAAATTAAATTAAATTAAAATTAAATATCCTTTTCTTCTTCCTCAAGGAAAAGAAACAACCCAGCTGCCTTTTGAAAAAGCACCTTTGAGACAAAGGATGACTCAGAATCTCCATAGACAGTTTCACACAGAGCTTTTTCTCTGCCACCTCTTGGTGTAGATCAGAGGTGCCCATCCTTGGCAACTATAAGACTTGCAAACTGTAGGAATCTACTATAAATGCAAAGACTGGTCATAAGTCACTTTTTAGTGCCAATGTAACCTTGAACAATAGCTAAATAGATGGTTGTAAATTGGGGACTCTCTGGAGAGTATTCCTGGGGGAGTGGGCTACACAGAGATATATAAGAAGGAAGAGAAATTTCGGGACTCAGAGAGGGGAAGAAAGAAAAACAAAGGAGGAGGAAGAGGAGGAAGTAGTGGTATAGTGGAAAAAGAACAGATGAAGCTAAGGAGGAGGAGGAGGAGAAGAGAGAGGAGGAGGAATTGGAGAAGCTGCAGAAGAAAAAGGGGGAAGGAGGAGGAAGTGGTTTAAGTGGTGGTAGAAGAAGAACAGATGAAGCTGAAGAAGGAGGGAGGAGAAGGAGGAATGAAGGGGAGGAGGAGGAGAAAAAGAGGAAGGGGAAGAAGAGGAGGAAGAGATGCAGAAGGAAAAGGGGGTAGGAGAAGGAATTGGTGGTGGCAGTAGAAGAAGAAAAACATGCTTGCTCAAGAAGAAGAATGGACGAGAAGGAGAGGAAGACAGAGGAGGAGAAGGAAAGAAGAAGAAAAAAGGGGGAAGGAGGAGAAGGAAGAGGTGGCGGCAGTAGAAGAGAAAAAAAAGATGCATGCTCTAGAACAGTGTTTCTCAACCTTGGTAGCTTGAGCTACCAAGGTTGAGAAACACTGCTCTAGATTGAGAAGGAAGAAGAGAAGGAGGAGAGAAAGACGGAAGAAGAGGAGGAGAGGAGGGGAAGAGGAGGAAAACGTGCATGGATAAGGAGGAAGAGGAGGAGGAGAGGAAGAGCAGCAGCCCCAGCAGCCTCTCCCTGCTCTCGGGGTGCCCCTCTTCAGGCTCTGCCTTTTCCTCCCTCTTAGCCCAGAGGCCCCTCGAGGTGCAAAGGCCTCCAGGCGTCCACTGGGGGCGCCCAAGAGCAGCGGGACGGGAGTGGGGGCAACTCACGCGGTCTTCGCCGGTAGAAGCAAAGCGGACAGAACTCCCTTCTCGGGCCGCCCAAGCGAGGGACGTTCCAGTCTCGGCCAGCAGGGGTCGCACTGCAGACGGAACCTTCCTGCCGGCTCCGCGCGCCGGGGAAGCGCGTCCGTCGGCGGAAAGGTCCCCCATAGGGCGCTTCCGGTGGAGCGGAGCCGGCCTACCGACCGGGTTCTCCTCTCTGCCGCCGGCCCGGAGTCGGGATGCGGCTGTTGCGGGGCGGACTGGGCTTTCTGCTGCGCCCGGGGATCCGTCGTGGGGCCGGGCAGCCTCTCTACCAGCAAGGCCAGAGCCCCTCGCCACGCACCCGCGAGTACTTCTACTACGTCGACCACCAGGGACAGGTATGGGGGGGAGGGGGAGGGAAGACCCTCCGAGGGGCGAGGGTGGCGGGGTCATAAGGTCAACCGGATGCGCCCTGTAACCGGGTTGTTCGACTGGAAAGGGCATTTCCGGCTGAGAGGGGGGAGGGGCAGAGGGGAATGGCTGGGAAGGGACCCCAAGCAAGTGGGGGAGGGGGAAGCCTGCATTGGAAGTAGTCCTCGACTTATGACCACCGTTGAGGCCAACCTTTCTGTTCCTAGGCGACACAAGTGGGTTTTGCCCCGTTTTACGACCTTTCTTGACATGGTTGTTAAGTGAATCACTACAGTTGTTAAAAGCGAATGGTGCGGTTGTTAAACGAATCCGGTTTCCCCATTGATTTTGCTTCTCAGGAGGTTGCAAAAGGGGAATCACATGTGGGAAGCGGAACCTTCCCCCCTGGAAGAATGAAATATTTTGAGGACTATTAAAAAGGCAGAATATTATGTTTCCCCAAAGGGAGAAATGGAGAAACATATTTTTTAGAGGTAGAAAGCCGCCCCCGCTTTTCCTTAATAGCCCTCAGCAGATGTCAGCACTTAAGGAGAAAAAAAGAGCTTATTGAAAGAACCAGCCAACTAGATGGCTCTATTCATAAGCAAAGCAAATACTGCAGGCAGAAATCCATTCAAGACAGGATATTTTAAAATTCCCTGTAGCAAAGTCTGAACAAAGGCAGAATGGTAGGATTCGAAGCAGCCTCTCCCCCAAGATCCAACACAGGACGAAAAGCCATTAAGCCACAATAGGAATTGCCCAACACCCTTTCAGAAGACAAGCCCCTTCATTGCATGACCCCCAGAGCAGTCCAGACTTCACAAGGGAGCTCAGATAAACAAGAAGCCAGAGGCTGACCAGATTAGCTCAGACAAGCACCTAGGATTGGCATTTCCTCTTTTGCCTATAGAGCCAGCTATGACCCCTACATGACCCCATAGGAATCCGACAGCAGCCAATAGAATACATGTTCTTGCACACGAACAATCAGCCTCCGTGTTTCCAGTGCCTTTCTCCAGCTTGGAACTGAACCAGATGGATATTTCTTGCAACACACGTGACCCAGAGGTGGACGTCACATGCTATAACAACCGGTTCACCCAACACCAAAAATGTGAGCGTGCGCTATCCGGGCATGTGTGCAGCATCACAAAACACGGCAATTCGCTCACACACCATCCACACATGCATACACCATCAAAACACATGGCAATTTGCTTAAGTGCGCCTTTCACACATGGCTGCAGGGTCAAAAACAGTGATATAGGACGGGATTGCAGGCGGGCGGTCAGGCACGGCGGGCCCACCCACAGGTCACAACTACCAATTCGCCCAAACCAGTCCGAACTGGCAGCAGCCCACCACGGATGTGACCCGGGACACTGCAACATCATCGGTTTGGCCTGTTTAGAGAAAAGAAGGACTTGGGAGGGGGGACATAACAGTATTCCAATATCTCAGGGGCTGCCCCAAAGAAGAGGGAGTCAAGCTATTCTCCAAAGCACCTGAGGGCAGGACAAGAAGCAATGGATGGAAACACATCAAGGAGAGAAGCAACCTAGAATTAAGGAGAAACTTCCTGACAGTGAGGACAATTAACCAGCAAACTAGAACTATGGTAAGGAGAATTTTCCTGACTGTGTGGAGAATCGACCAGAGGAACAGCTTGCCACCAGAAATTGTAGGTGGAAGGGTTTTTTTTTAGAAGAAATTGGACAGCCACTTGTCTGAAATGGTCTAGGGCAGGCGGGTCTCCTGCTTGGGCAGGCGATTGGGCTAGAAGATCTCTGAAGTCCCTTTCAGCTCTATTCTGAATTGAATTGAAAAAAGAGTTCAAATTAGCTAGTCAGAATAACAGAGTTGGGAGGAGCCTTGGAGGTCATCTAGTCCAACCCCCTGCCCATGCAGGAGACCCTACACCATTTCTGACAGATGGCAGTCCAGTCTCTTCTTGAAAGCTTCCAGCGATAAAACACCCACAACTTCTGGTGGCAAGTTGTTCCACTGGTTGATTCTCCTCACAGTCAGGAAAATTCTCCTTACCATAGTTCTAGTTTGCTTCTGTTCTTGATTACTTTCCATCCATTGCTTCTTCTCCTGCCTTCAGGTGCTTTGGAGAATAGCTTTGACTCCTTCTTCTTTGGGGCAGCCCCTCAAATACTGGAAGACTGCTATCATGTCTCCCCTGGTCCTTCTCTTCACTAGACTAGCCAGGCCCAGTTCCTGCAACCGTTCTTCATATGTTTTAGCCTCCAGCCCTCTAATCATCTCTGTTGCTCTTCTCTGCACTCTTTCCAGAGTCTCAACCTATTTTTTATACTGTGGTGAGCAAAACGGTGCCGTATTCTAGATGTGGTCTTACCAAAACCTCCTAGAGTGGTATTAGTTCCTGACGTGATCTTGATTGAATCCCTCTGTTAATGCAATTTAGGATTGCATTGGCTTTTTTGGCTGCTGCTTCTTTATTGTTCACTGTCAATAATATAGGATGCCGGCAAATCTGGCCTGGAAAAGACTAGATAAGGCAATAGGATGGGATGGGGCAGTCAGACCTTGCCTCCTGTGTTTACATAGTGAATCCAAGCTGATCCCTCCTCCCAACTGGGACAATTGTTCTCCGACAAGGAGTGGATCCTCCCTCAGCCACTTGTCCATCAAGTATGGAAATCGGGTATCAGTCTGGCCATCTTCGCTTTCCTTCATCTTGCTGCCAGCTGCCATGGAAATGGGGGAGGGAGGGAACAATGGACATTGGAATGGGGAAGTGTGCAAGTGGTGTGAATGTGGAATTGCTGAGAAGCAACGGGGAGGCTTGGACTCAACAGAGGCCAGTTTGGGTTGTTTATTTATTTATTTATTTGTTTGTTTGTTTTAGTTTGTATACCACCCTTCTCCAGCAGGACTCAGGGCGGTGAACAGCCAGAATAAAACAGAACGTACAAAATTTAAAAACAGTTTAAAAATAATTAAATATTTTTGACTGCAATTTAAAACAACCCAATTAAAATCAATTAAATTTAACCAAAACTGTGGGATCAAGCCATCTTCTTTTTCCTCGTGCCTTGACCAATGTTAGAACCTTCTCAAAAGAGCCAGGTCTTTCCATTCAATGATTGACTGAGTGATTGATTGTGTCTTCAAACCAACGTTGACTCCTAGCAAACATATAGATAGATTTTCTCCATGACGATTGGTCCTCAACCTGGCCATTCAAGACTTCCAATGGTGCCCCATTCCCACTGTAACTGAGTCCATCCCTCTTGATGCTGATTATTTCTTCTCCTTCTCCTTCTCCTCCTCCTCCATGTCCTCTTCCTCTTCCTGCTTTTCCTCCTCCTTCTCCTCCTCTCATCTTCCTCTTCCTTCCTCCTCTTCCTCCTCCTCCTTCTCCTTGTTCTTCTCCTTCTCCTCCTCCTCCTCTTCCTTCCTCCTCCCTCTTCTCCTTCTTCTTCTTCCTCCTCCTCCTTCCTCCCTCCCTCCCTTCTCTTTCTTTCCACCTTTCCCAGCATTCGTATCACATGTCCAAAGTAGGATCATGTGAACGAGGTCATTTGTAACTTGAGTGAAAACTCTGGTTTGATTTCTTTTTTTTTTTATTGAAAAGTTTTAAAATATTTTACAAACAAATTCCCCCCCTTCCCCCCCCCCTTCCCCCCTCCCTCCCCCCCCCCCCCGATTTCCCAGAGCAAAATACAGGGTATTGCATTTTAACAAACCTAACATAAGCAAACTAACTATAAACTCTTAACTTCCCCTTACTCTTTACCATAGATACTAAGATATCAAAATAGAAGAAAAAAAAATCATCTGAATATTTCATTCATAAGCTATTTGCAACTTTTTAGTCCCATATTTGTTTTGTATATAGTCAATCCATCTTTTCCATTCCAGTACATATCTTTCATTCGAACGATCCTTCAAATATGCAGAGATTTTAGCCATCTCCGCCAAATCAGCTACTTTTTTTTTATTGAAAAAGTTTTAAAACAAACACAATTTCCCCACAACCCTCCCACCCAACCCCCCTCCCCCTCCCCGACTTCCCAGAGCAGAACACAAGGTATTTCTATTGACTTTTAACAATAAACTAAATTGCTTAACCAATCATTAAACTAACACCCCCTAAAAAAAAAAAATCTTAACCCCCCCATATATAAAATCCTGCTTCTTAGACATAAAACTTCTAATATCACTTACATAGCGCTTATACAGATAAAAGAAATCATTCATAAGCTATTTGATATTTTTTGCAAATCAGCTACTTTTAATGTCCATTCTTCAATAGAAGGTATTTCTTCCTTCTTCCAGTATTGCGCCACAGGTTTGATTTCTTCAATGGTCCATTAGTTTGTTTTCCTGGCTGTCCATGGTCCCCTCGGGAAACTTCTCTAACACCCCCAAGTTCAAATACATTGATACTCTTCTTATCCTGCTTCTAGTACTACAACTGGTAGTTTTCTCTGCAAGAAAGACCTGTGTAGGCGCTACTTATTCAAAGCCCTTCTATACAGGTAGTCCTCAATTTAGGAGCATAACCGAGCCCAAAATTCCCATTGCTAAGTGAGACCGTTGTTAAGTGAGTTTTGCCTCATTTTATGACCTTACTTGACAGAGTTATTAAGTGAACAGCTTCAGTTGTTAAGTTAGTAACACTAAGTGAATCTTTGCTTCCCCGTTGATTGTGCTTGTCACGTGACCCCCCCCCGGACGCTACGACCGTCGTAAATGTGAGCCAGTTGCCAAGAGCCTGAATTTTGATCACGTGACCATGGGGAGGCTGCAACGGTCGTAAGTGTGAAAAACGGTCCTAAGTCACGTGTTTCAATGCCCTTGCACTGTAACTTTGAATGGTCATTAAATGAACTGTTGTAAGTCAGGGACTACCTGGCCCTCTGAGTTCCAGAGACTGTTTCCCTCCAAAATATGTTTCTCCTCCAGTTCAGAAGGAATTCAAATCACGTAATGAGGCCTCTTGACAATGTCAGCTTCAGAGCTAAATGTTAATGGAGACCTCCAGGGTAAAACGAGAACCAGCCAAGTGGCAGATTCGGGGTCGGGAAAAGATGCCAGCTCCGTTCCAGCCCTCGAGGGTGCTTGGACCTCTTCTGAATCCATTAGCCTCATCTGCTGACTCCTGTTATTGCCTCCGCTATGCTAATGGCGTATCTAATTAGCACCGAATTAAACCGAAATGAGTTGGGGTCGGTATTAAAAGAAAAGCGTGCGTTGTCTTGGTAACACCAACCAATGTGGAAGTTTAAAAAAAAGAAGAATTAGAGGTGGCATGATAGCAATCTTCCAGTATTTGAGGGGCTGCCCCAAAGACGAGAGGGTCAAATTATTCTCCAAAGCACCAGAAGACGAGAAATAATGGATGGAAACGAATCAAAGAGAGAAGCAACCTGGAATTAAGGAGAAACTTCCTAACAGTGAGGACAATGAACCAATGGAACAGCTGGCCACCTGAAATCGTGGGTGTTCCATCACTGGAGGTTTTTAAGAAAAAACTGGACAGTCACTTGTCTGAAATGATATAGGATCTCCTGCTTGAGCAGGGGGCTGGACTAGAAGACCTCCAAGGTCCCTTCCAGCTCTATTCTGATTCTAAGGCAGTGTTTGTCAACTGTGGCACCATTAAGAAGGGTGGACTTCAACTCCCAGAGTCCTGCAGCCTTTGGTGACCTTCTGACAAGCAGTCAATGAAGAAGCCAAATCTGCTTAATAAACTTGTTACTCACTTAACAATGGTAGCGATTCACTTAACAACTGTGGCAAGCATGCGTAAAATGGGCGAAACTCACATAACAACTCTCTCAACATCAGAAATTTCAGGCTCAGTTGTCGTCATAAGTTGAGGACTACCTGTACAAGAATCTAGTCAGCTAACGATCAGGGTTAAATTGGCGCTAGATAAGGGTCAATGGAATTCATGGAGTCTTTTGTGACAACACAATGGTTACAAACTGATAACGCATTTGACCCCACCTTCCAGCTCAGCCTCTCCTCCTACATAAGCGGCACACACGGACTGACTCAAGGGTGGCTTGTGTGAACCTAGAGATAATTCTCCTCCTCCAAGACGGTGGAGCAGTATCCTCCTTGTTTCTGAGGGAGTGGGTCTTGTTTTCCATTCTCTTCGCCTATGCTGTATTTTTCAGAAAGAGGAGCGTCCAATTTTACTCAGTTTTTCTGTTTTCCTTCCCCCACCGTGCCTACCCAACCCTATCCGATCCTGACCACGTTCCACAGCTTTTCCTGGATGATGCCAAGGTCAAGAACTTCATCACGTGTTTCAAAGGTAACGTCTACTTATTATACCCCAGATTACAGACACTTTGAGGGAAGGGAGGGTATAACATTGGGGATAACAGATTAACAGATGGAAGGTATGTGTGTAAATGACTTATGTGCATACGAATAATCTTATTTTGATTCGTCGTATTGGCAAATCGTTTATGCAGAGAAAAGTAACTATTGTGCAATTGGAAGTGACCTTGGATGCTATCAGGTCTCTGCTAAAAAAAAGTTTTCTCTAGAGACGTTTTCCTTCTTCATGGCTCAAAGGCCACCGCTACTCTTACTGCTAGCGTTCCAAACAAGAATAAGTGATCTTGAAGAGTAAAAGTGCAACCCACTTTCAGTCAGGAAAGAAAGGGATGTATTCTATCGATGAATGATAGTTTTATCTTTAGAT